>JANLJB010029134.1:0-13605 GCA_026212285.1 Bursera cuneata | reverse complement strand
TGGTGGAAACAAGGGTGATAGTTCTCCGTTGTTGCAGTATGGTGTTGCTAAGAATGCTGGTGATATAAGGAAAATAGCACGAAATAAAGAGCAGGTTCAGCCTGTTTCGGCTGCAAATGTTTCCCGTAAGATAGTGAACATTTCTGTGAATGTAAATAATTGGAAACCTTCTCATTACCAGGAGTCAAGAGATGTCACAGAACTGGAGAGTCAAAAATTTATTCAGGAGATTGAGGCATCTGCCGGAAAATCTGGTGTGCAACTAATGAAGGAGAATAGCAGCCCAGCTACGGTTGGTAATGGAAATGTAAGATGTTTTCACTTTTGTTTGTTTGTGTATTGAGATATTTATTTCTATCTAGTTATTTTGTTATATTTTTTTGCAATCACTTTTGAAGTTTATTTATTCTTTATGTTGTTGTGTTTTTGACATTGAACTGGCACTTCTGGTTGTTAACAGGCAAAACGTGTTACAGATGCTCAAAAAGAATCTCAGAAGGCACTGCCATCTGCTCCTGGTGAGTTTTGTAGCTTTTACAGATATTTTTGATGCCTTGTGGTAGAATATTTGAAAGTAATATGGATAGGTTTATCATCATGAGTATTGCAATTTCAGTTGTTAATTTCTTCCATTTATTTCCTGTCATATGATTCTGTTCTATCTCAAATTTGTCAATGATATGATTCTTTTAGTTCTATTTGTATTTTCTTTGTTTATATTTACTGCATTTTTCATATAATATAATAGTTTTGAATGGTATTTGTAGGTTTATATCCTGCTGTTCGTCCTTCAGAGGATTCTGATTCTCGAACAATATTTGTTAACAACGTAAGTATTAGCTATGCTTCTGTCCATATATCTTGGAGAAGCTATTACCTTTCTCTTTGTAACAATTGTTGTTTCATACACAGGTTCATTTTGCTGCTACTAAGGACAGTCTTTCCCGGCATTTTAATAAGTTTGGGGAAGTTCTAAAAGTGGTTATAATTACTGATGCTGCGACAGGGCAGCCCAAAGGGTAAGCGTTTGGACATACTGATTCTTCTATTCTTTTGACAGCTACAATATGGATCCTGCTTTGCTTGCTCTGCTGTCTCTGTCAAAGTTTTCTTTTGTCTTATGATAGATATTATCTCTCAAGTCTACTAAGTTTAGATGCTTTATCAGGTCAGCTTATGTTGAGTTTATGCGAAAAGAGGCAGCAGATGATGCTTTAACTCTGGATGGCACCTCCTTTATGTCACGGATTCTGAAGGTATTACTTCAGCCGCTCGGTGCATTGATTTGTCTTTTGGCTGTTTTTGTGCTTTTAAAAGGCATTACTTATGCAAGAGAGCCAAAATATTGTCCTGAATGATATTATGGGAGTTCTGGAAGAAGTGCATGAGTGCCATCTAGACTTGCTTGTCATGCCATTTGGTTATCTGTGATGGCACGGAATCAAGATAAAAACCATTTGGGGCATGTTTTGCATCTATTGTATTAGATTCTTTATGAATAATTTCTTCATTTGGATCTTGCTCAGAATTAAACAGAAGTAATACAAGGTTTTGAAAATGGGAGTGGTACTTTTTCACTTGTGTATGGTACCAAAATTTTTTGAATGACTCAGAATAGGAAGATTGCTGGAGCTGTAAAGCCATTCTGTTGTAAAAATGGATACATCTGGAAATATTTTTGAGATCTTGTAGTTACCTCTCAAACTCTATCAAACTAGTAACACTTTATGATCTGGTGTTGTTGTTAGAATTAGAACTTTTTCGTTGCTATTTTGGAAATATTTCAAAGGTTAAAATTAGTTTGAATGGTTAAACTGAAAATGTGTTCTTTGTATATAACAGGAAAGTTGTATCAAATTGTATCCTTGTCATTTCATGTGCTCACATTTCATATAAGAACATAGCAGACGGATAGTTAGCTGAGCTGGAATCATTTGATGCATTAAATATCGGAAAATGCTATGGAACTTCTTTCTTTCTTTCTTTTTTTTTTTTTTTTTTTTGGAACCCCGGATTCCTCTTCCCCCAAAAGCTTGGTGTGAGTTGATCTGATTGTATGGCATGTTGCACAACCACAAGAAACATTACTAACTTTACTAGTTGGTACTCGTGATGGAAAAGCAAACATTATTTTTAATTTGTCTTTCCTTGCAGGTTGTTAAGAGAAATGCTACCCATCAAGATGCTGCTCCTCTTATGACCTGGCCACGCATTGCACGGGGCTCTCCATATGCTGCAGCTAGGTTTTCAAGAGCTGCTTTTCCTAGAGGCATTACTGGCGCATTTAGACCTCGTCTCCCTATTAAACCTGGTGCAAGGAGTTTGCAGTGGAAGCGTGATGCTCAGTCCAACCCGACCGAGAGTGGTGCTCAAGCTCCTGGGAACAGTGTTCTTTCCCCCACTGCTCGAAGTCTTACCTATGTCAGAGCAGAGCCTAAGGTGGATGGAAATTCAAGCACCACCTAGTTCAACAGTTGATCTTGCTTTCCTCAATACTCATGCAATTGCCCTAAATTCCATGGAATGTTTGCAGGCTGCAACAAGTGTCTTGCTTACTTGAGGACGCAGATTAATCCTACAAATTCTCTCGTTATCAGAATGGACCTTTTTATGTACAAGTAGGACTTTCCAAAATGAGGGATTGCTCGAAGATGTGTAGTGGCTGGGAAGTGTTACTTTTGGGATTTTTTGTTTTTCTGGTTCTAAGGGAAAGAAAAAAGAAAAGGGAATAGGGGAGGAATGTTTGGTTCTGAGAGGTAAACCGTTCCTGCCCGAGTAATATAATACAATTAGATTGAAATTTGTGAATAGGGAGGATGGGTAGTTGGTATCTAATGTTGAGGGGATTATATCTTCGAACTTTGTTTTATTATATTTTTTACCTCGGTGCTTACAATTGTTCAATGAAAAAGAGAAAAAAAGAAAAAAACGAGGAAAGACAGAAGGAAATGGAAAAAGAATTGGAGAGAACTGTTTTAGTTGCCTCTTATATAAATTGTCAAGTTTCATGGGTTTTGCCATTAAATATGAGATAATGAAATCGCATATTTGTTATTTCTATCTATAATGCGGAATTGTAGCTATGATTGTGTGGTCTTGAAGATCATTTTACATGGTCAGAAGAAGCTACAGTTTGTTGGGATCTCTGAGAGTTCCAGTTTCCTTTGTATTTTTGCTTTGAGTTATGAGTACTTGAATGGTAGTTCGCAGGAAATGGTGAAAAACGAGTCTATGCAGGGGTGCGATAAGACATTCTCCACAGCTGAGTTGTAATTTGTATTCATCTTTCATACAATTCTATGTGGTCTTTCCCCAGTTAATTTGAAAACCTCAAAGCGCTAGATATCAAATATAGAGATAACGGCAACAAACTAGCAAGTATTTTTACATTTTTTATGGCAACGTTATCAGCGGGTCATATTATCGGTTTGATATGAAAGTTGAAACCTATTGCAAAAAATTTGGAAATGTTTATATACAGTTTTTGTTTTTAATTTTTATATATATATGAATGAAAGTTTTCTTTCCAACTTTCAACTTCTATACATACGTTTTAGATAAATTGGATGTTTTGGATAAATTTATGCCTCGTAGCGGCTAGTTGCAACATTCTTTCAGTAATTTTCCACAAAAAATGAATGGTTTCAACAGTGACTAGGCTGAGTTGGCGCCATTTAATTGGATCTTATAGTAAATCTCTAAGTGCTTTTGCATATCTGTATACATGGATATATATATATAATCAGTCTAGTCAATCATCGCTCTGGTGCTGGTTCTGGTTCAAAATGGCGGCCATGATTTCTCGTAGATTCACCTCCAGACTGCTTAAAGGTTATACATCTTCTTTCCTTTCTCAAAACCTTGATCTTAGCCGCTTAAATTCCTCTTTCTCACGCCAAAACCCTATAAACCCTAGCTCCAATTTTTCCAAACTCCTTTCACCTTCAATTTCAAGCTCTCAATCACTTTTAGACACAAAAAACCCCATTAATCACCATCAAAATCCCACATATTCTAGTCTTTGTTTCACCAGATCATACCCAACTTTGAATACAAAACCAAAACCAGATTTGAAAAGTTCAAGATTTTTTTCAAGCTCTGATTCTGACAAAGAGAAACCCCAGAAGAACAGCAGGGAGTACCCAAGTCAAAATCCTGATTTCAAGCACCAAGAAATCGAAGGACCCACTGTTGAACGCGACTTATCAGCTCTGGCTAACGAGACCCGAGACGTGCTTGAAGAAATGATGAAGAAAATATACAGTCTGAGCAGAGTGGTTGCTCTTCTGGGTCTGTTTCAGTTAGGTCTAGGAGCTTGGATTTCCTACATCACTCGATCATCACCGGTCATGGAGGTCTCCATACAAAGTTTTGTGGCTTTTGGGTTTCCGTTCACTTTGGCGTTCATGCTGAGACGGTCCTTGAAGCCAATGTATTTCTTTAAGAAGATGGAAGAGCAAGGTAGGTTGCAAATTCTGACTTTGACTCTCCAGGTTGCTAAGAATCTGAATGTGTTCTTTGTTCGGGTCCACGGGGTTTGTTACCTGTGCATTGCTGGAATGTCTTTTGGATTGTTGTTCAATTTGTTGTCTAGATGACTTCAAGTTGTTGTCGCTCTGCCTTTTACTTAATAAGCAAATATTTTGGAGGAAATCTCCAAATGTTTGGTTTTTGTTTTGGCAACATTACAATTCTCTTATAACATAGTTGCCGCTTTGATTCACAAGTTGTGATTGAGTTATATATTTGGTTGAAAAGTGTGCAAAAATTTGATGGGATTATATCCAAATATGGCATATCACTCATCTTATTGTAGTATTGGGTCACCAATTAATGGCAAATCTTCACAAGTATGCTTCAAATAACCACAAATCTTAGGCCTTTGCCATAGATGACATTGCTTGCGTTCTGCTTCTGCCAGCATATACCGAAGCCTAGTGCTGCGTAAGAACACCAGAAATATAAAATAGAAGTAAGAGCTGACCCGGTAGCCATGGCCGAGGAAGGGAGCTATCTCGTCCTCCTCGTGATTAGCATATATACCGTGACTTTTGACAGCGCCATTGCAAGAAGCAAAACAGCTGCTGCAACAAAAGAGACCTTCCGTGAATACGTATTGGTATTACACTCAACAATTAATCTTGTGGTTTTGAGCCTTAGTTAATTTGCTGAACACAACTGATACTTTCCAGGAAATATTAGGCTTTTCATTTTCTTTCACAAGAATTCTAGTTTGACAGCACTCTATGATCAGGATGCTTTCACCCTTACAGCAAACTACTGCGCTTCTCATCTTCTTTTACAAACATTCTGATTATAATCAAGCCTCACCGATGAGACATGTCTTCTAGGTTCCCTCTGGTGCCTAACCTTTCACTCTTGTTCTCGGCACTTGCCTGGAGAGAGATGCGTGAAGATGATATTCTAGTTTTTCCATTTATTCTTGGGATTACCATGTGTGAAGATTATCCATGAGAAGATGATAAAATGATTGTGTTTTAGGTTATAAAATAAGGAGAAAATAAGTGAACAAATCCTGACTCTTAAATACCTTAAGTGCCAAATAGTATCAGATCTTCAGAAGCTCATAAATTCACTCGAGTCTTCTCTCCGCTACTGTGTAATCAGAAACAACAATTTGAGGTCACCAAAATGGCAGGCATGATTTCTCGTAGATTCACCTCTACAATGCTTAAAAGCCACACATGTTCCTCTTCTTTATTCTCCATGACCTCCTTCCTCTCACGAAACTCACAACAAAACCCTTTAAACCATTGCTCCAACTTTTCCAAATTCCCTTAACCTTACAATCATTTTTAGAGGACATTTGTTTTTCCATGTGAAATTTGAATTAAACTGAAGTTCGAATAGGTTTACATATATGAATATCAATGAAATATTTGTTTCTTTATTTAACATATGAATTGAAATATCTAAAAATTAATATTTTTACATATATATCCTTATTGATATCGTTCCATTTATGATTTTATACATATATTAGAAATGTTTGCAAATCAATGATTAATAAATTATATTATGAGTTTGATTTATTTAAATATGTATAATTGCATAAATTATTATTTTATAAAATTTAATATTATAACAAGTCAGATGATCATTAAATAATATTAAAAATATTCACATAATTATAATAATATATTATAATGATTTAAAATAAAATATTAAATTATATACAAATATATCATTCATTTAAGAATATATTATAATGATTTAAAAAACAAATATTGAGTTACGTATAAATATGTCAAAAGTTGTGGAGGCATTTAGACAATTAGAATAGATTCGGACCCAAAAATCCGCAATCACCATCAACTTCCCATACATTCAAAAGCTTACACTAACAACCCTTTTGCAAATCCCAAATTTCCAGGAGTCCCTGCAAGTTCTAGTCTTCGTTTTTTCGATTAAAGATATTTTTCGAGCTCTGATTCTGAGAAACCCCAGAAGAACAGCAGCAAGTACCCAAGTCAAGTCCCTGATTTCAATTAACAAGAAGCAGAAGGTGATTTTTCAGCTTTGGCAAAACGAGGCCGAAGAAGGAAGAACTTACGAAGAAAACATGCATTGCCACCGGCGTGATTGCTCTTCTGGGTCTGTTTCAGTCTGCTTTAGGAGCTTGGAGTTGGTACAGTACTGGATCATCACTGATAATGGAAGTCTCAATACAGAATTTTGTGGTTTATTGGTGTCCGTTTGATTTGACGTTCATGCTGAGACGATCTTGATGTAACACAATTTTAGTGTTTCTATTTAAGTTTTTTTTCGTCTTCAATAATTTAAGAATTCGACTGCATTATTGCATTATTTCACTAAATTTTCTTTTAGAATTTTGTTGTTGTGGATTCGAGTTTCAACGCCATTACCAGAAGCAAAACAGCTGATGCAACAAAAGATGTATGTTAAACTCAGACAACTAACGAGCGAGTCCAAAGAATGTACTGTTAAAAGGAATTTGAGTAGTTATGTAAAGGAGCTCCAGTCCAGTGCATGGTTTACATTTGGTGCTGAGGACTCGTCCATGGGGCAGCGGCTACTCATCCATGTAAATGTTGGTGTTGCCACTGCGTTACATTTGGATTGGACGTGACATTAATCATAATTAAAAGCTAAACATATACTAACAATACCATTATACCGAATAATTCATATAGAGGAGAGCCACAAAACTGCTAAATACAAAACTAAAAGAAAGCAAAAACAACTGATATATAAAATCTTATTTCCCATCTTTGACTGAGAAGTTTTAAGCATGTGTTAAACATATAATAGAAAGAAGAAGAAAAGTTTGAGAAGAATTCAAAGGGGGAATTTACTCTGACCCNCCAATTAGATTTCAAAAAAACACTTAACCCCACACTTTTACTAAACTAACACTTATCCCCCAAGAAATTACCACTGTTTTCCCAAAACTAACACTTACCCCCATATATTTGGGGGGTAAGTGTTAGTTTTTTAAGGGTATTTGAGGGGTAAATGTTAGTTTAGTAAACGTGTGGGGTTAAATGTTCTCTTCAAATTTAATTGGGGGGTTATTGTTATTTTCCCGAATTCAAAGTGTTTTAAAACAATTTTATCCAAGCTCATTTTAGTGTTACAAATTTAACCTTAAAAAAAGGTGGACAGAGTAACTTTGGGGTTCATATAGCACCACCCTTAGAAACAAAATTTGAAGAATATTATTTTTTGATTGTCACTTCATATACCCCTACCCTAAATAATATTATAATATTGATGATTACTATCTACACACAAAAGGGAATTATAATATCGTCCATAAGGATTGTTTAATGACTTAAAATACATTACTTAATTCCTATTTCTACCCTCCATAAGATATAATTAAATATAAATTTTATACTTATAATATTACTCATAAAATTAAGAATTGTCAGATGTTTTAAAATAAAAAATTATGAATCTTTGAATCCAGTGTATGAAAATATTCTTTTGTTGGTAATTAGACAACGTTAATGGTTGAACAATTAATGGTGTTCCCACTACGTCCTGGTTTAATTAGTGATATATCAACTCATACAGTATACGCATTAGGCATGAATGATATATATTAATAAATTAATTAAATAGAAAATAACTTAACCAACATTCAATGGAATAAAAAAAGGGGATATAACATTAATCCCCCAGATAGATTTTAGGAAAACATTTAATCCCAGCGTTTTCATAAACTAACACTTATCCCCTTATCATTTAACTGACGTTATAATAGATTTTATAGATTAATAAAATACCATTTCTACCCTCCATTGCTCTCTCCTCAAACCCAGCCCCACCTCTTCTTAGAAATCCCATCACAAGCTCAGATTATTGCTGTCGAGACTCAATTACAAAACCTCTGCCACCTCCACCGCCACCAACCCAACCAAACAATCTTCTTCTTCTACTTCTTCTTCTTCTATCGTTTCTTCAAATAATACTAATAGAAATTTTTTATCGTCTCATCTGCCACTGACGGCGTTAAGCTCTCTCACCGGTTGCTCCTACCGTCGCAAGGGTGTTGCTTTTTTTTTTGTTTCTAACCGGCTGATTCATTCCCGATCATTACCTGTTGTTTCATTCCCCATTGTTGTTGGGTGGTTGATGTATGGTTTTATTTGTGGTTTCGTTTGATGATTTGGTGTTTGTGACTGGTGAGGAATTTTTCGTTTGGAGTGATTTGTGTGATTGATTGTAATTGAACTTTGTCTTTGAATTGAAGTTGTAATCGGTTGTAATTAGTGTTTGATTTGCAGGTTTGATTGAAGAAGGCACACCATCTGTTTGCATTTTTTCCGCAACCGTCACTTGCCCTCACCAAGCATGCCCACAAGCCTCATGCCCTGCAGCCTTGCCCACACCTAGCCTGCTCACTGCCCGCTGCCCATGCCAACCGCCCACACCTGCAACCTTCTCACTTCCCCTTGGCCCACCATCCAGTTCACCAACCCGCCATTCCTTCCCCGTGCATTACACTAACCCGTGAGATGGGACTGGATTTGAGGAGAGTAATGGAGGTTGTGTGGGAGGAGGGTAGAAATGGTATTTTTTTAATTTATAAAAATTTGTTATAACGTCAGTTAAAAAATTAGGGGGTAAGTGTTAGTTTAGAAAAAGGCTGTGGTCAAATGTTTTGCGAAATCTATTTGGGGGTTCAATGACATATCCCAATAAAAAACTGAAAGCTACTTTGACTAGAAACTACGTGTCTACCACTTGGCGTTGACCCAAAAGATATACCCACTTGGAGTTGCTTGTGTGCAGATTGTACGATCCACAATATTCACATTACATACATCGAGTGGAAAGCCAACAGCATTATCTATTCATGGCTAAGCTCACCCAAGTCAATGTTCTTGAGCACTGCAAGGTCTCTCCACCAAAAAACTCAGCTCCATCGGGCGCCTTGGTCACTCCATTAACATTCTTCGACATACCTTGGCTGTTCTTCCCTCCAAGCCAACCTCTCTTCTTCCACGAATATCATTTCCCCACCTCTCACTTTCTGTCCAAAACTCTCCCAACACTCAAGCACTCTCTGTCTCTCGCTCTTCAGCACTTGCTCCCCTTTGCAGGGAATCTTGTGTTCCCATCTCAAACAGAGAAGCCAAATCTCGTTTTTACTGAAGGTGACTTTGTTTCCCTCACCATCGCCGAGTCTGATGGTAATTTCGGCCACTTAACCGGGAATCATCAACGAGATGTTGATGAGTTTCACTCGCTAGTGCCCGAGTTACCAAGTGGTTTGGTAAGTGTATGTGAGGTTGATGTTCTTCCTTTGCTGGCCTTACAAGTTACAATCTTTCCCAACCGTGGTGTGTGCATTGGGCTTGCATATCACCATGTGGTTGCTGACTGCAGAACGTTTAACAATTTCATCAAGACATGGGCATCGTTCTGTAAAGATCCCTCTTTTGCCATGAAGGATAGAATACCAATATCATTTGATCGAAGTGTCATACTTGATCAACATGGCCTCGAAGAGATTTTCTTGAAAGAGTGGTTCAAAAGAAAAGAAAAGCTAACACTTATTGCTAATTCGTCCGGCATGGCTCGAGCGACTTTCGTTGTGAGCTTGAACGACATGGAGAGGATCGAAAGTTGGATTGTAGCTCAATGCAGGCAGAAGAATCAGCCACAACCAGTTCATCTATCAGCATACGTGCTAACTTGTTCGTTTGTGTGGGTGTGTTTGGTGAAAGCATTCACTCAAGAGTGCAAAAGTGAAAAGTGCTTTTCCGAGGATCCCTGCAGCTATTTCGGGTTCAATGCGGGCGGTATAAACCGTTTGGGTTATCCGGTCCCGACTTCATACTTTGGAAATTGTATTGCGTTTGGTCGGTCCATGGCAACAAGGAGTGAGCTAGTGGGAGAAGATGGGATAATTGTTGCAGCAAATACAATTGGAAACAAAATTAAAAGTCTGGATAAAGCAATGTTTGGAGGAGCAGAAAAGTGGATATCGGATTGGGAGGTGTTATTTGGGTCGGATTTCCATGTTTTGGTGTCTGGGTCACCAAAAGTGGATCTTTACAAGACTGATTTTGGATGGGGCAGGCCTAGCAAAATAGAGGAGATTTCGATTGATAGAACGAGGGCCATTTCACTTACGGAAAGTAGAGATTTCGAAGGTGGCATTGAGGTGGGTTTGGCTCTACCCAATCAACGAATGGAAATTTTCACCTCTCTCTTCAATCAAGGTCTCAAGCAGCTCCTACCATAATTGCACTCTGTACTACTGCAATTCATTAAACAAATGGGCCATTTCACATTTTGGAGAGTCATCAATGCTGTCAAGATACTTTTGTATTTAAAATCCAACTTTGAAGGAAATGGGGTATTTTATTACGTGTATGTAGGGACAAGGAGGTGGCTGTCTGTAATTATCTTTTGCAGGAGGAGGGGTCGGTGCTCAATTATTTTCCCGAGTCCAAGACCAATAATGAATAAATATATTTTAATTTGTTGGGGAAGCCCCTTTAGCTATTATGTCACACACTACATATAACCCCTGTTTCTTGGATATTTAGTCTTCGATGCTCTATTTCATAATACTATAAGCTACTATACGTATCATCGATGCAGCAGGTAGGTTACCTACTTTATTGAGGGGAGATTTACTCTTATCCCCCAAATATAGTATTTCATAATACCATAAGCTACTTTATGGGTTATCTTTGGAGAAATGGAGTTCCTCTATTAAAAGCATTTCTATACCTAAAACTTCGTTATATTAGGTTCTAACAAAGATAACGAAATGGGGTTACCAATTTTTTTGTGTTTGGATATCAAGAAAATCTAGGAAAGAAAGACAAAAGAGAGAAAGAAAATTCATAAAAAGGATGTGTGCAAAATTCATTGAGATAAACGATTGACAATTTTTTATACTTAGGAGGCGTTTGGTTGGATAAAAAAGTACACAAGAAGAGGAATGGGAATGAGATATTGTCATTCTTGTTGTTTGGTTAGAAAAAATAATATTTAAAAAGGTAAATTAATTACAAAATTTATAATATTTTTTAAAAAGGTAAATTAATTAAAAATTTTATAATATTTTAAAAATATTAAATTAATTTAAAAAGTTATAATATTTTTAAAAAAGGTTAATAAATAAAAAATTATATTAAAAAGGTTAATAAATTAAAAAAGTAATAATATTTAAAAAAGGTTAATAAATTAAAAAAGATTATAATATTTTAAAAAATCAATAAATTAAAAAAAGTTATAATATTTTAAAAAAAGGTAAAAAAAGAAAAACAAATAAAGTGCAACAAATATGAAAATTTATATTTTATAATAATAATAATAATATATATTTTATTATTATTATTTATTTTATATATTTTTAAATAAGAGTAATTTAAAAATTGATATTGATTTGAGATCTGAGCCTCTCTAATCAAAACAACTTTCAAAAGAATTAAATTCTGATTTTGTACTCAACTAAAACAAGAGAAATAAATAACTATTCTGATTCTGAAGCTCAAACCAAATGGATCCTTGTACTTTTAATAGTTTTATTTCATACAAAAGGGTAAAATAGTAATTTCAAATTTTTGAGATAAACAGTTGACAATTTCACGGAGCAAAGACCAACAGTGGGGGTTTAATCAGCTTTCAAAAAGTAGGAGGACTTCGTTTGTTTTGACATATAAAGGGGGATCAATTGCAGCGCTCCTGTCAAAATTTTATCAAACAATTTATCTTTTTCATATATAGTACACTTTAGTCTTTATATATAGATATATATGCATAATTTTAGAATAGGATACAAAAACAATCAAATTTAAAAAGTTAAAAAATTAGTGAAACCTAATTTTTTTTTAATTGTCTATCGAATCAACTGTTAGTGACAGTTAATCAATATAACCTAAATATAATAGATTGTTTGACTGTTCAGCTTAAGACTCAGTCTCATTATTCGAATGCTACAATACAAATTCACCATCATAAGTTTATTATTATTATTTTTTTAACGTGAATCCTGGGATATGATCTTGCCTCATTTGTTTTTGTAATTTGAATTCATACATAATCTATGCAATCAGTTACTATATATTATTTAAAGGCAGCTTTGTACACACTCAAAGAAAGGAAATGAAATTTGCCTTCAATCCTACTCACTCTCAAACTCTACAATTTGCAAATTTTCACTCTATTCCTATCTCATTATGTTTGGAAGTTCCTTTGCAATGACATGAAATTTTAAGAATAATCCATGGCTATAGTAGCAATAGCATGCAACAACTGCCCTGCAACCATTAGAGTCAGCCTTGGTCTTGAACGCAATCTCCATTTATATAATAATGCTTGGTGCCTTAATTGAGAATTGATTGCATGCACCAAAATATATATTTATCAAGTGAATGTTGCTATTCTCTCAAATCAATCATCCACCGGCAGATTTTAATCAAGCCTTGATCAGTAAAGCAAAAGAAATATTTCAAATTTGATTTGTGGTCTTTGTGTACTCGTACACCACTGTCCCGCTTTTACTAATAGCAGTCCAGTAAATGTGATTGAAATCCTCTACCATAATTGTGTAAATACTTCTCGATTATGCAGTCCATCGTTATGAAAAGTATATGAATTATTGAACGAGATATTTACTTTTGGTTTACTTTTAGACCCTAAAAAAAATTAAAAACTAACATACACCTTTTATTTAAATCTAAACTAACACTAACCTCCCAATATTGTAGCTCTGTTAGTTATATTTAATAGTGCTATAGTACAAACTCTAAAAAATTATATAATACTCTCGGTTATACTCAAAAATTATAAATTAATCCCTTAATTGTAAAGTAACATAAAAATATTTATTTTTTAAAATCTTTTGAAACTAATTAACATTATAAGGGCATTATTGATATTTTATTTATTAAAATAATATAAAATATTTAAAAATAAATAAAATTATAAGAATTTACAAAAAAAATAACAAAAATATATTTCATTTACTCAATAAAATTTATAAATTTAAATAATTTTAATAAATCAAGCAAGTAAATTATTTACTAGAAACTAAATAATTTTACTAAATTTAAATAATAAAATATTTTATTTACTAAATAATTTTAATAAATT
>JANLJB010029133.1:0-13603 GCA_026212285.1 Bursera cuneata | reverse complement strand
TTTTTTATCAACCAAACAATAAGAATGGGAATACCTCATTCTCATTCTGATTTCCATGTATATTTTTAGCGAACCAAACGACTCCTTAGAGATGTTAATTCAGTCGGGTCGGGTTGCCATGAAGAGGCCGAATCGGAATATACTTACACTTTAGTATATCCTATTGCTGTCATGGCCCAATATGGTAATGGCCCGTGTTGAGCTGAGGGGGCTTGCCCCTATTATCTGAATTCGTGGATTAGTATTTTTCCACTTTTTTTAAAATTTCGATACATTACACAATGATTATGTTTCTATTTTTCCCCAGTTTTTTTATATTTAAAATTTATTTGTTCAAATTTACACACATAAATAGTAAACTTATATTATTACAAGTCTTCTCATGTTTTTGGGACAAAAAAAACTTTAGATTCTAAATCCAAGAACTTTGATGTTGTCTTTTTCTTTTTGTTATTTTTTTAAAGAATTATAGCAAGAGGGACACAGTTTCCAATAACATAATAAAACCATAATACAAATATATATATAAAATAGAAAATTAAATATTTTCAGTGAGCAGGGGTTACATTTCAAATCAAAGTGGCCCGGTTCAATTTAACCCAAAATGAGCCCTGTTGTGGTGGATGGGCCTAACCTCAATAGACTGGGCTGGCCTGCATTATAAATGGCATGTAATAATAACACATCATATTTGATTATACAAAATAATAGTGTCTTTTTAATTAATGTTTCTACTATTAATTAAGGAAAAAATCTAAAAAAGCTTTGAAATTTCTCTTTACCCTTTAAATATATTATTATAAAAAGATTTTTTTTAAAGGATAACAAAGGAATTTCAAATTTTCATTAAAATATTATCGTTAATTAACCATAATAATAAATCTGGTTCAAGAATATTATTTTTTCTAGTTCTATATATATATATATAACCAAACCCAAACGTTTTAATAATTTATAAATTATTATTTTATAGCAGTATGCATTAATTAATTAGCAGATGGAGATATTGGTGTGCATGAGCGGTTGATTTCACCTGCAATTAAAGGCTTTAAGGTCCTGACAAATCCAAATCTTTCACTCTCTTATAAATTGACTGCCTCGAGCCACTATCAAGCAAGTTAATTAAAGCAAGCTACATCTCGTGAAGAACAGTAAAGCATCATTTTCAGAAATTACTTTCTCTTGAAGATGGGAAAGTTTGGTGAGAAAATGTGATAACAATATTGCATGTTGTATTGTCCTCTAATTTGTTTGGTTGACGGGAAAACATCTCAATCTAAAAGTACAATTTAAGTGGCATAAGCTTTGCTAATAGGTGGAGATTTGATCCATCAGTTTGGCCAAACTATTTCTGTGTATAATATTAATTAATCAGCTGGTTGATGCTTATTGCCACCTTCTTGTTCACCTAATAATTAATTTAGGTTATTGGTCATTCTATCGTCTTAAAAGCAAATAATCCTAGCAATAATCTATACAAACTTTTCAAGATTAAATCTATAATACATTTTTGAAATGGTAAATATTAATTCAATCTCAAATATCTAAACCACGTTCATCCAATAATTTAGAATAATGTAAAAAATTGGGCCAAAAAATATAAAAATTTGCAACAATTGATTGAAACGAAGGATCATGTTCGAGTTTTGATCTTCACATTAGATGTCATAATCATTTATTTGATATTCGTCAAGTTTGATTGTATTTGACGATATTCAATAGTGTGTCGAACATCAAACACTAGTGTTCAACACTATCTGACACCGTTTAATAGTGTACATCGACTATTGAATGCTTGATGAGTTATGACGTTTAAATATTTTAGGAGAGGGTTCATTGAACAAGGTCCACTAGTTTTTAGATAATTTTCCAAACACCGCAAAATCATAAGGCTGCCGATTCTCTATAAAATTTTGAATAGAATTGTCGGAGGGTACCATCACTAATAATCCTCCAAAACTTTACTCATAATTCATTCAAACATTGAAAGGGACATATAAAGCAAGAAATTAATGAAAGATTATGTTGTATCACCAAAATTCGATGTATACATAGCTGTTGGCAACTGGCAAGCTCCAATAATCAACGATGGAGAATTGCATTATGTCATCTCTGCTTTGCAAGTGGCAATTGGGCTTCAATTATAAATTATTGAGATGAAATTCGACTCACTATATATATTTATGAAAAAAAGAAAAAGAAAAAGAAAACCCATTTAAGCTTTCAACTGTTGAACCAGATGTTCAAAGTCTACTGACAAAAACTATTATTGTTTAATTGTTTGGTGATATTTAAATGTATATATAGATACTTGGAGGTGTATTTTGATGGTGGTGGCAGGGAAATAGTTGGCTTTTATGTTGCGACAAAAGGATTTGGTATTGTAATTATTAACCTATTTTTTATTGAGATGATTTTTGGCACTACAAGTTGAATTTGACATAAGTGAGGGATCCAAAATTGATTCACTGGTTTTCTTGGCTTTAGTGTTATCTGTGTTGTTTGGACAAGGAGAAAATGTTAGAAAGTAAGAAAAAATGGAGAGAGCTCTAGAGAGTCTAATATATAGAAGTGCTAGAAAATTGAATGCCCTTTTCATTAGTGTTGCTTTTCTTCAATTTATACAATCATGTGAGTGACATGTGGCGACTATCCATTTTCAAAGGAAGCCCTCTTATTGACTATTACACTTTAACCTTTTCATACTCATAATTTCATTTTGTTTTAGACTTTTGTCGAAGGGACAGTTGCCAATTGATACCAAAATTTTGAATACAAAAATTTCAATCACAAAAATTTGATCCATATAAATACAATTTTATGTATAAATTCTTCTCCATTATTTTTCCTTACCTTTGAGAATCTGAGATGCAATTAACTATTTTACATGTATAAATTTGACAAACTCTTTATGTTTGTTTAATAATTGTTAAATTTTTTCTTCCCTTAATTCACTCACGCAAATCCCTCGATAGATTAGAAATTAAGCATATTGATTGTTTGCCCCGTGATAGCTGGCCGGACCTTTTGTTTTTCTATTCTCATCTATGCTTCAATACCACCCATGTCATGTGAGGCTCGAATTTCTATAAAAAAAAACTTTAGAATATAATTAATTATTCCTAAATAGTCTCTACTGGATTTATATTATCATTTATTTTATTTTAATATTATCTCTAAATTTGACGTTGTTTACGTTTTTTTGAGGCATGTTTCTTGAGCCCTGAAGAAAACGTTAAAAATAGTCAACATCTTTCTTTATTTAAAATTAATAGTAGACTCCCTGATCTTAACTCTTTTATTACCCTTATTTTTCTTAAGATTTGTTTTTTTGGCTTTGGAAGAGAAAGAGAGAGGATATTATTATTACTATTAAAACAAGAGAAGGTTTTTACTAAATAACATTTTTACCCTTTTATTTTCAAAATAAAAGCAAACTGGACCAACAGAGTTCTGATCCTCTTATTTTCTTTGCAGCATTTTGTTTGGTTTCCATCAAACAATTATCCACTTATTCTTATAAAGAAAGAAGAAAAAAAAATAAAAATAAAAATTCAGAAAAATAGTTTGTGGATGTAGAAGAACCAATTTCAAATCAAAAAAAGTTAGGCACCCCACGAGGGTGGCTCCATAACCCAACCCCAATGCCTCAAATTAGCCTCTCCAATCCCTGTTCAACATGAGCCCCATTAATGTATGATCAATTTTTTTTTGGCTACTTCTGATGTCATAAATCATAAACAGACAATACAGAGACAGCCTATAAATATAGATGTCACTTCCCTTCTGTATTATATATTACAAATATACTATCCTAAACTATGCACACAAACCCAACAAACAAAAACTTTCTTTAAGGAATCAAAACTCATGGCATCCCTTTTGAGACTCCCTTCTCCCACTTTGAAACATTACCTTGTATGAGAGATTTTATTTATTTATTTTGGCTAACAAGAAAGTAGTTTTATCGTAGAATGAAATATTTAAGGACCGACAAAAGTTTATCAAATTAACATTATTATTGATAAACGTTCCTTTATAACAATTCGGGTTAATATGTCATGCAAATAAATGGGATAGCAAGAGTTTCGACAATAAAGATATAATTTATTTAATTTTTTATATGGGATGGCTATATTTTTGGGAGCGAACTTCATGTGAATATGAAATGCATGAATACAAGTTATACCTTGGAATGAAAGACAATTCCGAATCGACTTTATCTACGAATAAGGAAGCTATAAGTAATACAACTATGAATCTCATGAAGAGTTTGATCTTGACTGAGGATGAACGCTGTGGATAATAAATCTTAACAACGTAAACAATAGTAAATCTCAACAATCAATATTATATTAGTTTGATAAATTTTAATTTTGTTTGATAATATAATAAAGGTAGATAAATGAATATTCGTATTATAAATGACTAAGCATGATTGAATATATACTTTTAGATGTCTTTCGCGACAAAAGGTTTCGGTTTGTTGGAACCTGAAAAGGACACATGTCCATAATCATTATGCACCAAACCATTTAAACACTGTGGATAATTAAACAAATTCATTCTTCAATTATTATCTAATAGAACAAACATGAATTTAATGTGATAAAAATATGCAACACCGGTTTCTCATTTTTTTATATAAAACACTAAATTTGTAGTGCTCATCAATTACAAGTTTGATTAGAGACTCAATTTTAATTTGAAATATTCAAAACCCTTTTCATATGTGTGTGTCGTGACATTGAAATAGACATAAACACTTTAAGTAAGCAAATCATCTACAATATGCTTTCTCAAAGAGCAGCCGATAGATATATTTTTTTTATTTTTCTCTTCTGCAATACAATTTAATTTAAGTGTTTTTATAAGAAGAAATTCTAGCCTTTTACTTCAACGATCTGTGAAAGATGCCTGAATGCATTCTAGATAAAAATGCCTTGTAACTGCTTTTTACGATTTTTAAAAATGTTTATATAAAATTAAAAGCATTTATTTAATTTTTTCAGGTAATTTTTAAAAAAGCATCTTTAGATATTAACAACAACAAAAAGAACCCGAAACTTCAATAGTATATATTTCATTAAACATTTCAATAATTTATGTATTTAAATAAAGGATAGTCTTAGGGCTCACGTCAACACATTAATCTCAAAGATTATATAGTGTCTTTGAAAATGGTATAATTTCATTATAAAAATCATTTTGATATCGATTTAATCGATAGATTATTAAATTTTTAAATTAAATATTAATTAATTTTATAATGAACATATACGAATTGAGGTGTTAATATTTGTCTTTACAAAGGCTTAAATATTAAACTTTAAATATTCCAAGGCGTTCTTAAATACTTTATATAGCAACTTCTACAAAAACTAGGTAGAAGAAGTTACTGTATAAACAAAATTAAGCATGCACATAAGATTATTTAAGTAAAATTTTCTATCTCTAATTGCTTATTTCTTAATTTATTCCCTTGATGGTGTAGAAATTAAGCCTATTCATTGTTTGTGTTCCCCCTTATAGAGCTTTATTCTAATCCACGCTTACACAACCAGCTGTGAATAACGAGATTAGCTCCAATTCCAAGTTATTAAACAAATTTAGCCTAAAGCGTTTTAGTTTTTTTTTTTTAAATTATTACTATCCGTAGATATTTTAAAATTTTTTTGTTAATATATAGATCTATTGTTGAATGTTACTGGTTTGTTGATTGTTATAAGTAATACTGTCACATAATTTATAAATTGATCATATTTTAAAAAATTTAGACGCTTGACACCGAATACTATCAGATGATGATTTATATTATTAGATACACATCAAACATTATCCATTGAATAGTCTCAGACTCTATCTATCATGGAACACAAAGTCATGATATTTAAATTTTTTTGATACATATATTTTATATTATAAAATTCTTTCAAAACAATTAACAAAAAAAAGATGACTAATGCATGAACTTGAAATAGTTAAGGATATGTAAAGTCTAAAGTTGTTGGACTCACAAGAGATGCTCTGTAGATGAGGCTAATATAATGTACAACTCATTGGTTATTTAAAATTATAAAATAAAATTGATACTCTTACAGTATTCAATCATATCATAGCTGCAATTTCACTAGTATTCCCTTTAAAATAAAGTCTTGTGAAGCAATCTAAAGCATCTTAGCTAGACCTCATAAATTTTGTTTTCTTTTCCAGAGAGAATAGATCTATAACAAAAATGTGACGTAAGACTAAATAATATTAAACAAGATTGGGGCGCAGACCTATGATCATGTCTTTAAAACTTTTAATAGTGTAACGTAGTTAATAAAAGCAGAAAGTCTACAACACTTATTCGAAAATATTATTGAGTTTGTTTAGCCTTTGAACATCAAGACTATGCCGATGGACCCATTAGAGTGTATAAGGGTGAATATGTGAAAAAATTTAAATTAGAAAGTTTTAAGGATTTTAATATCAAGATCTAAATTAGGAGATTTTGTTGAAATTTTTTTTAGTTTTTAAAATTTAGAAGTTAAGCTCTGTCGGATACTCATAAGTTTGATTTCAGAAACTATTAGATACAGATCAGATCTTGTCGAACATTATTAGATAATATTGTACTCTATCTATAATTAAACAGAATATTATGATATCTAAATTTTTTAAAAACAGACAAATTTATAGATGTCGGATATTTTTTTTCATTCTTTTCATAATTGTTTTTTTTTGGATAGATTCTTAATGAATCTAAGTATTTTGTTATTTGTTACTATTCAACTTCTGTTCTCTGCAACACTTTCTATACGAAATTTGTTTGTTCTCATTAACAAATCCACTTATTTTAATCAAGAATAATAGTATAATAATAATAATAATAATAAAGAAAAATATTATAGTTTGTGGATGCAGGAGAGAGCCCAAGTTTTGAACTGAGAAAAAGTTATCTACCCCACCAGAGTGTTGCCTAGAAGCCAACCCCTACCCCAATTGCCTCAAATTCATTCTCCAATATCCTGAGTCTCAAATCAATTAGCTCATTGTTGATCAATTCTTGCCGCTGATTTCACGTCAAAATGCATAAATAGACAATGAAGACAGCCTATGCCACCTCCTCCTTGTACCAGAATCGGGAACTGCATTAAGTACTCTTCACATTTGCTATTACCAAACGCACACAACCCCATCAAAAAAAGCACTTTCTTAATCCAATCAAAACTCTCAGACATCCCTTTGACTCTCTCTCTCTCTCTCTCTTTGAAAAAATTTTCTTGTGTTTCTCAGTCTGCTCTGCATGAACCTGAATTTTCTGCTGATAAGAAGATAGTTTTAATCCTAGAATGAAGTACATAAGGACCAACAGCTTGAAACGTTTGTTCTCCTTGAAAAGAAGAGGTTTTGAGGAAGATACCGCCATTGCAAGTCCAAGTGGTTTGAGTGAAGATTACAACAATGAAGAAAGGTTCAAGGATTTTGTTCCAGAAACGACTAAGAATTCCCAGAGACCAACTTGGAGATGTTTCTCCTTTGAAGAAATATCTGTTGCCACCAATGGTTTCAACTCAGGTTTGTTTCAGAGAGTTTCTGTACAGTTGAAACAGTTTTGGTTTGTTTTTGTTGTTTTTTGTGTTGAAAGTTTTTGTTTTGTTATGTGGGTTGTAGAGAATTTGGTTGGCAGAGGAGGCTATGCTGAGGTGTATAAAGGAGTTCTACAAGATGGTGAGGAGATTGCTGTGAAGAGGCTGACAAAAGGTTCAACTGATGACAGGAAAGAGAAGGAGTTCTTGACAGAGATTGGAACAATAGGCCATGTGTGCCATCCGAATGTTTTACCACTTTTAGGTTGTTGTATTGACAATGGCCTTTATCTCATCTTCCAGTTCTCCTCTAGAGGCTCTGTTGCTTCTCTTTTCCATGGTACACAAGCGTTCATTGGTAAAATATTTTTGTGTTTTGATTAGACTGATATGTTACTCATAGATGCTCATTTTTGTTGCAGATGAGTATTTGCCACCAGTGGACTGGAAAATAAGGTATAAGATTGCAGTTGGGAGTGCTAGAGGCCTGCATTACTTGCATAAAGGCTGTCAAAGAAGGATCATCCATCGAGACATCAAGTCTTCAAACATTCTGTTGACTGCAGATTTTGAACCTCAGGTAACCCATTTGGAGTTGTCTAACTTTTCTGTTTTTCATCAAATTATTGACACAGTCATACTTGGTTTTAAATGTGTTATGTGATGAAGTACTTTACGGTTGTAGATATCTGATTTTGGATTGGCAAAATGGCTTCCATCTCAATGGACTCATCATTCAATTGCTCCAATTGAAGGCACATTTGGGTACTAAACCAACCCAAACCAGGATTGTGTATCATCTACAGATTAATGATTGTAACTGAGATATTGATTGATATGTAGGCACTTGGCACCTGAGTACTTCATGCATGGAATTGTTGATGAGAAAACAGATGTGTTTGCATTTGGAGTCTTTTTACTGGAGATCATTTCAGGCCGGAAACCAGTTGACAGCTCTCACCAAAGCTTACACAGCTGGGTAATGCCAATGACCCAATCCTTACAAAATTTTCACCAACTTGTTTATTTTAGAAATTTCAGTCTTCAGTATTATTACTATTATTAATATTTTTATTTTGAATTGTCATCTATCACCGGCTTCATTTGTCAATCCCCAGTTGGGTTATTTTTGTATAGTTAAACTACTAAGACTTGGTGCAAGTTATTAACTAGTATACTATAAATTTAATTAATTACTGTGCTTTTAATAGTTCTTAATTCTTGAATTAAACAGGCCAAACCAATATTGAACCAAGGAGAAATAGACAAGCTAGTAGATCCAAGGCTCCAGGGGGCCTATGATGTTACACAGCTTAATAAACTTGCTTTTGCAGCTTCTCTCTGCATCCGGCCATCCCCAACGTGGCGTCCTACGATGAGTGAGGTATCCAAAATACTATTCTGCAACTTAAATGTTTATGATTGACCACTAATTCATGTTATAATTATCCATTACTGATATTAACAAAATGGCTAAAATATATCACCATAAATGATGGTACCTTCAAGCTATAAAGCTTCTTGTCAGAAGCAGAAAATGATCTTCCTAAGTTAAATGAGCAAAAAAAAAAAAAAAAAAAAAATAATTTCATAAANATTACTGATATTAACAAAATGGCTAAAATATATCACCATAAATGATGGTACCTTCAAGCTATAAAGCTTCTTGTCAGAACCAGAAAATGATCTTCCTAAGTTAAATGAGCAAAAAAAAAAAAAAAAAAAACTAATTTCATAACTTTTGTAATGATTTTTATTGCGGGGAGTCTTGCAGTACCTAACATGTGTGCTGTTTAGCTTCAGAGACCTATCAGTAGTTTATGACAGATCTATTGATATTGTACACAAGCGGACCAATTTTTTTTTTTTTTCCCACTTCATAGGATGTTCAGGTGTATAGTTTTCTTCGTGATTCAGGGAATTAAACAAACAAGCATTATGACTTTTTCTCAGTAGACTAAAGTTTCTGGTGATAACTGATAAGGATCATCACATCATAGCGGTGTGTCGTGTTTTAGCATACAAAAAAATACCTTTTAGTTGACTGAGTGATTAGTAGTGTATGCATATGGCTTTCTGCAATTGAAAATCCCCAAATACGTTATTATAGTGTCATAGTCTCTGCTGATATAATTCTCTTTTTGGTTGTTTGCTTGTTATGACTTTGCATCTCCTTTTCACCGTTTAGGACTCAGGGCTAGCTAGCTGCAATGCTAAAAAATAACTTAGATTTTGGGTCTTTACTGGTGTTGTTGGTGGTTCATTTGTGGGTTTGTTTCACGCCATTCTTGAACAAGTCAGAGGATGTTCAAGCCTACCTAACCTAAATCTTTAAGCTAAGCAGATATTTAAATATAATCCTCCCATGTGATCAGAAGATTAGAATATATGATTATGGAAACGATTGTTTAAAGTTTGGAGGGGGGCCGAATCAATTTGACTCACTATTGTCTATTTCTTCTCTAATAAGATATTGTGTTGTTTATTTGGTTAGAAAATTATGATTTCTCCTGACTTGAAGCAATTTACAATGAAAAGAGTATTTTTTCAAAATTGTATTCTTCTAGATCACGCTACAAAAATATACAGTAGTAATCTACTATGAGACAAACGTACCATGTCAACTATATACACGTTTAATGTAGTATTAGTTACTGTAAAATTAGTTGTTTAAAGTATCAAAAACGCACCAAAAGGAGGCACTGTGCCATCCACCAGGGTGCTGACATATATGTTTACCCAGAAAACCGTACATAAAACTATTTAATTTAATGCCCTCGTGGGCCTTATTCTCTTCATATGAATCACATAAAGCAAAACATAGCATTAAAACAATTTTACTCTGAGGTGAAGTATTAAAGCTGTTAGGTGAGTGTTGTCAGCATCATGATATGCATAAAGGGTCAACTATATTTTACCCCAATTAAAACCTTGAAGTTGATAGTGTTTCTGTGAATTGACAGGTGTTGGAAGTAATGACAGAAGGGGAGATAGACAAAGAGAGGTGGAGGATGCCACAGGAAGAAGAAGATCAACAAGAGTTTTGGGGATTTGAGGATCTAGAATGTGAATGTAACAGTTCCTGCTCCATTTCTCCTCAATATTCAATCTCCACAGGAAGTTCTTAAAGCCCTTTTCTCAAAATCGTGATCATAATATCACCTTTTGTCGACATGTAAATATAGTATCAAATATTTGTATAAATAGGATTTTCGTATTACCCTGATTAGAGAGGGTCACTCTCATATATGTAAAATCCCTTCTCATCAAATAGCATAATTTTTTTGGGGGTAATTTAATGAGCAAAATCTTGTAGATATAAAAGCGAAGCAGATTATATATCATAATCTATGAAAATTAGTTATATTATACAACTACTCCATCTTTTCTTAATCATTGTCTAAGAGAAGTTTTGCATATTTGATTGTCAATATCGTTGGATTAGACTAGACAACTTGGGAGAACACCTTTTTGCTTTTGCTTTTGGAAAAGATTTATCATATGGGGGAAATTCCAACAGGAAAAATGTCAAATGTATGAGAAGAAACAAAAGTGGTTTTCATGCATTAATCATTCACTAATCAATAGTGCTATATTGGCAATGAATCATTGATGCTAGAGGGTCCAATGACACCAAATTTTAGGTATCTGTCAAGGACTAACTTAAAATTGATAGCACTAAAAAGTAGTATCTCATGGCAAGACATCTGAAAGGAGAATGGAAATTATTTATTATTATATATGGAGTTACAAAGTCGCCTCTCTCTCTCTCTCTCTCTCTCTCTCTCTATATATATATATACCAAAATCTCAAGGAAAATAATTAGTAAAATTTACCTCAAAATATATATACTTGGAAAAAAAAAAAAAACTCAAAACGCTAAGATTATGAAACCATTTCTGACAACTTGTTAGCGGATGCTTCTTTAAGTTAGTCAATATTAATGTTAAAGCGCAAAATTTCCCATAAATTGCAAAGGATAAATAAAAAGTAGTTGCAAGCCGAGGTATAGCTTTCAATACAAGCCTAGTACAACCATTAACGCCAACAACGACAATTCGAGGTTTGATTTGTGTACATTTTATCTGGATTGAAAATGAAATATATATGTGAAAGAAACATAATAATAAATATTCTTTGATGGGCTTGCCTGTAGCTATTTATTCATTGTCGGCATTTATATACTAATATTGCAGCTAACGTTTAATTAAATGAATAGAGTTAATATTTATAAAAGGATTAAGTTATTTTAACTTAATTTTTTTTCGACTTAATCTCGTACATTTCTTCATAATCTTTGATTTACTACAATCTATAAGTAAAAAAAACAGAAGTTAAAAGATAGTTTTTTTATGCTAATTTAACAACTTTTTCTACCATTATATTAAAAAAAAAATGAATAACTATAAAATTGTATCGAAATTTTAAGTCAATTTTTTAAATTATAATAACTTGAGTTTTTATAAAATTTGATCTCAATTGACTCATCAAAAGGAAGAACAATTAATTATCCAAATATATTATCCCAACAAACCAAATCTACTTCACAATAAGTATATATCTATTGCATTTTAAATTTTCACGTATGCATGCATAATTTAGTTTCAAAATTTGACTTTTAAACTCTAGATATATGTCTTCCATTCAACACGTATCTATTTACTCGTTTTTTATTAACATTCGCTAACAAATTAAATATTTGATGATATTCAATTACAAGGTTTTGTGAATTTGCTATAATTATACAGTGACTATTTATTCTAGAGATAAGAGAGAACAATGGCGGCCTTGGATCCTTCTAAAGATGAACAATAATAATAGAGGGGACGGCAATGCTGTCATGTCAGGCGTGGTTTGTTCACTTGAGCTTGAAATGTTCTTGTGACGCTGGCTTTGATGGAACCCATGCCAGATATATTATCAATTAATTATTAATCTATTTATTGTTTGGAGTTGAGGTATAAAAAAATTGGGTGATCTGCATTATTATTAATTAATATTAATTATCACCCCCAAGCTAGCTGATGCTGATGCTGATTATTAACTCAATGCATGCTATGGAATTGCAAATGGAGTGACACTCAATTGTTTTATTGGTAATGTTAGCTTACCTAGACAGGATACTAATATAATTAGAACAGCCTGAGATTAAAGAATTAATTAAAAAAAATATATCTTTCAATGAGATTAGAAGTTATAATCAAAGAAATCGAAAGAAAATGTTGGCTTATGACATAATTGGATCATCTATTGAATTTAGAGAACGATTTAACAAACTAAAGATTCAAGAGAAAGAGCCTTTAATATGGTACGGTTGTCTGATCTTGTTCCTTTTAAATTTTTATCTTCAAGGATATACAAAAAACATAAAGCAACTAAATTCTTCCAATTAATTGAACAAAATTATATGTGTCAACTGGATTAAGCTAGTTTAACACCATCAAATTACACAACATAAAATACAAATGAATATTATTTTTGAAATCTAGTTTCTTTCTTATTCTTTTTATTCATGGATTCCTTTTAACAAATAATGTTGCAAGAACTGTGTATATATTAATTATGTATTTACATATGAGTACTAGACAACAAATGGCAGCACATGAGGGATGACAAAGCAGCTCTCTCAAGCTCTCAACCAACTAATAAATTAGCATATGAAGAGGTTGATAATTAAAGTTCTTAGACAAGGATTCTCTACACTAGATTCATCATTCTTTCTCTCTGTATAGAGAATTTAACAAAGCAATTAGTAAATATATACAACACCAACTGCAACTAATAAATAATTGTATCGAGTAATGCAAATATATATATTTGCAGAGAGCAAGAACACATGGCGGTTGAGAACAGGTGAACTTGCCTTTGTGATAATGGGGTCGGCAAAAACTTAACATATATTGATGCTATATGTGTTAGTTGAACAATGAGAGAGAACTGTCCATAAAATCATTAATTAAAGGTTAATTAATTAATTATATATAGGTTTTCTTTAATGGGTTGAGTTTCTTTAATTTGTTTAACTTAT
>JANLJB010029131.1:0-13598 GCA_026212285.1 Bursera cuneata | reverse complement strand
TTATTTAAGCTTATAATAAATGTACACTTTTAAGTGCTAATCAGTATGCCCAGGTTGCTCTAGTGTGAAGTTTATCTTTATAGTAATAGTAATTACATTGAACCATAAAATTCACATGGCTTCAATGTATTCATAATACACAAGTGTCTTTACCTTAAAGTCTTTACTTTAATGATTAATTATTCATCATCCTCATATAGGCAAACGACACAACAACCTTATCCAAACAAAGAGCCCAACTTTGCTTATAGGTTGTGAACTTAATTTGAGCTATGATAAAGTTTTGAATCTCCTATATATGATCACCTCATATAACAAGAAATTGCATTATTATTCTAGCTTGAGAACCTTAATAATTGATGTTATATTAGATATATTAGAGATAAAAGAGACAAAATGATTGAGTGATAAAAATAACTTTAATTCATTTCACATTTTGTTTATATTTATAGAAATATGTCTTACTCTGCGGGCATATCTCTAACAATCTCCCACTTGCCCTCAGAGTAAATATAAAATATTTACCCAAGTCCTCTAGATGACCCTTGAAAACCTTAGCTGATAGACTTTTAGTAAAAGGATCTGTTAGATTATTTGCTTTAGGAATCGTATACACTATTGCATCACCCTGTTGAATGATCTCTCATACCAAGTGGTACTTACGCTAATATGCTTCATACTCTTATGACTGCACAGTTCCTTGGAATTAGCCATAACCCTACCATTATCATAATAAAGTGTTATGGCTTTTTCCATATCTGGAACTACTTCTAGTTCTTTAAGTAATTTACAAAGCCACACTGCCTTCTTAATGAATTTATAAGCCGCTATGTATTTAGCCTCTATGGTGGAGTCAGCAATACAAGTTGCTTTTATACTCTTTCATACGATGGTTGCTCCACCTAAAGTGAAAACCAATCATGAAGTGGACTTTTTGCAATCTAAGTTAGATTGGAAATTTGAATTTGTGTACCCGGTTGGTGTGAGATCACCTCTAGAATATACAAGCATATAATCTTTTATCCTACGAAGATATTTTAAGATATGTTTGATTACCACCCACTACTTTGGAGCCAGGTTTGATTTGTATCTACTGACTACTCCTACTATATAGTAGATATCTAGTCTAGTACAGAGCACTGCATACATGAGACTCCCAACTGTAGAAGTATATGGGATCCGTATCATCTCATCTTCCTTTTGAAGAGTCTTAGGAGACTACTCACGAGGAAGTTTCTCCATGTTAAAAAGTTGATAACCCTTTATTGAAGTCCTGCATTGTAAACCATATAAGGACATTCCTCATGTAGGAAGCTTGAGACAGTGCTTGTTTCATATTCTTTCTATCCTTTATTAATTTAATAAGAAGATAACTAGCTTCACCTAAATCTTTCATTTGGACCTGTTAAGCCAGTCAAATCTTTATAGATGTCAATATTCTTACAACATTCTCAATAAGTAAAATATGATCTACATAAAGGATAAGGAATATAACCTTATTGTCTTGGGTCTTCTTGTAGACACACAGTTCATCTATATTATAAAGACAACTATAGGTTTTGATCAATTGATTAAACCTAATATTCCAAGACCTCGAGCCTGTTTGAGTCCATAAATAGACCATTTTAGTTTGTAAACCTTTTTACTTTTGGACTTTTTCTATGAAATCCTTAGGTTGTTCTATATAAATGGTTTCACCAAGATTTCGATTCACGAATGCTATCTTAACGTCCATTCGTTATATCTCATTGTTATAATGAGTGGCTATGGATAAGAAGATCTGAATTGATTTTAGCATGGCTACAAACAAGGTCTTCTTAAAGTCAACCTATTATTCTGGGTATAACCCTTAGCCACTAGCCTAGCTTTGAAGGCGTCTACTTTCCCGTCAATTTCTCTATTTCTCTTGTAAAGCTTTTTGCGATCAACTGGTTTGATGATTTATGGGCCATCTACAAGTTTGTAAATAAAATTAGAATACATAGATTCCATTGTTTTTTTTTTCATAGCTTTTTGAAAATATATTGTATCAACATCATCCATAGCTTCTTCATAAGAAGTAGGATCTAATTCATCTAGACTAGTATCCAAGGATAGACCAATTAATTTATTAGGTTGTATAACTGTCCTCCCACTATGACGAGGTGCCATTAGAAGTGGAATAATTGGATCACTAGTTCCAGGTTGAGATGAAGAATCTCTAGAGTTTTCATTAATAATCATACTATTTTTGGAATCTCTAGTCACCTCTTCTAGAGCAACTATGCATCTAAGCTTAAATTATTAATATAATCATCCTTTAAGGAAACAACAGTCATACTAACAAAGACTTTTATTTCAAATTGATTATAAAACTAATACCCTCTAGTTCCTTTTAGGTAGCCTATAAGCAAACATACTTCTAATATTGAGTCCAAATTGTCTTTATTATTGTTTAGTACATGTGCCGGACACCCCTAATACATATGTGGTGCAAACTAGCTTTATGCTCACTCCATATATTAGTTGGTGTCTTAAGCACAAATTTAGATGAGACTAAGTTCTGTATGTATGTTACCATTTGCAGTGCATATCTTCAAAACCTATTGGGTAAAGAAGAATAACTCAACATAGATCTAACCATGTTTAAAAAAGTTCTATTTCTTCTCTCTACAATACCATTATGTTACGATGTTTCTAGTATAGTTAGTTGAGATAGAATCCTGTTATCTTTTAGGTAGTCATCGAACTCCCCTGAGAGGTATTCACCATCATGATCTGATCATAATAATTTGGTACTCTTTCCTAATTACTTTTCTACCTCAATCCTGTACTCTTAGAACTTTTCAAAGGTTTTAGATTTACGGTGCATTGGTAATATGTAACTATATATAGAGTAATCATAAGTAAAAGTAACAAAATATTTATAAACCCTCTTGTGTGCAAACTAATTGGTTCATATGCATCTATTATAATTCTAGACAATCTTGAGCCTGATATTCTTTAGCCATAAAGGGTCCTTTGGACATCTTTCTTTTTAAGCGAGATTCACAAGTTGGTATGGATTCAACCTCTAACTGACTTAGCGGCCTATCCTTAACCATTATTTAAATCCTCTTTAAATTAATGTGGCCCAATCCTAGATGCCAAAGATATGTCTAAAAATGTAAAAGTTTTATTCCTTTTTACTTAAGTTAAATTATTAGTTCCTTGTCATGTTTGTGTGTTTTTTGCTTTATTTTTATTAATTTTTACTTAAGTTAAATAGTTAGATCCTTGTCGTTTTTGTGTGTTTTTAGCTTTATTGTTGTTTTTAGTAATTTTTATTTATTTGTGAAGAAAATGGGAGAAAACAAAAGAGCATAAACATTGAGTTTTTTTTAGGAACATCTCTTAGTAGTTTGAGCATAACTTCTTGTTTGACATTGAAATAAGGTGATTCTAGTGGCGTTGGAAAGCTAAGAGAAAGAGCTACAACTTTTATGTTTATCACTTTCCTAGAAAGTGAATGCCACTGTGCCAAAACAGTCGAGATTGAGGCATCAATTTTCTAGAAAGTTCAAGCCATGATGTGAGATTTATGCCAGATCGTGGCTCCCATGCGATTTCCATAATTTGGAGATTCCGATTTTGCCTAGGAAACCATATTTTTCATAACCTATTTAAAGGGAATGTTTCTAAGAGATTAAGAAGAGATAGAGGACAGCTTGGGACACTTCTCTAAGCCTAGGAAATATAATTTCATGCATAGGAGAAGGAAAAGAAGGGATCTACACCAGAAATTCTACAGATTTCTTCTCCCTCTAGTTTGATTCTTCCTTTTCATGGCTTTCTCTAGACTCTTATTTGTTCTTAGTGTAGTTATGAACTAATTTCTTTTGCTAAGGCTATAGTATAACCTAAATATGATGATTTAAACCTTTTTATATAGAGTTATTGAATTCATTATTGATTGTTGAATTTATTTCATTGTTCTTAATGTTTCTTGGATGATGATCACATTTAAATGGTTAATTTGTTGTGTGGATCTAAGAGGTGATATATTATAATAGATTATGTGAAGTAAACTATATTTTATATGTTAGATAGAGATATTGGCATGGTTTATATAGCATAACAAAAGAATCCATCGATCTTAATGTATTTTTCTTTTTTCAATTAAAATCAAATTAGATAGAGATAATTGGGTTATTAAATAGGGTAATTTTATTGGTACTCCAAAGAGACCTTTAGACAATTTAGGGGTTCTTGCTTTCAATATTGATTTTGAATAATGATATAACTTAAGGTTCAATTCGGATTAGATATGATGAAGTCTTAGGCCTTAGTATTTTAGTTCTTTGGCCTAAATCCATATTTTTGCTTATTTTATTTTAATCCCAATTTTAGTAAAATCTTTAGTTTTATTTTTCAGAGATCAAACCAAGTATCATTCATCTAAATAGTAGAATAATAAGTAAAATTACTAATCAATACATTAGTCTTTGTAGGTTCGACATCGTACTTAAATCACTATATTATTTGGTACGGTTTCGTGTGCAAAAATCAACAAGTTTTTGGCATCGTTTTTGGAGAGTAATTTTTATTGATATTAATAATAACTGATTTTTACTAGTTTTGATTTTTATTCTTTTTATTTTATTTGTTTAGTTTGTTTTGATCTTGGTCAAGTTGTTTTTCTTTTTTAGGGTGTAAAAGTGTATGCCCCACATTACACTATTGAATCCTGATCAAGAGTGGACGGTATGAAAAATCAGAATGCAAAAGAAAAGAGAAGTAGCAGCATCTTCTTTTATCATAGCAGAAGAGGGAAGTTAAGAGGCTAATAGACCAATAAGTACATCTCTAAGGGAGTACTTTATGCCCTCAGTTGATGGAGCTATATGAAGCATTAGAAGGCTATTTGTACAAGCAAACACATTTGAAATAAAATCGATGGTCATCAAATGATACAATAACCGGTTGAATTTGGAGGACTCTCGCATGAAGATCCTAATGTACATTACAAATTTCCTGGAGATTACCTTCAAACACAACAAAGTAACAGATGATGCCATTCGATCGAGGCTTTTTCCTTTCCCACTCAAAGATAAGGCAAAAGTTTTGTTGCATTCTCTATCATTGAGGCTAATTACTACATTGGAGGGCTTAGCCCAAAAGTTTTTAGTGAAGTATTTTCCTTCGATGAATAGAACAAAACTCCATAATGACATCACCACTTTCACTCAACTTGAAGGTGAATCGTTATATAAAGCTTGAAAAATATGAACTTACATTCTATTAAATCTAAGGTTGTTTGTAACCATTATACAGGTAAACATTCAAGCCTTGAGTGTCAAGTAGGGAATCCATTCGCACTACCATATTCCAAGCAAGTGAATTACATGTCAAACTTTTAAAGACAATATAATCCATATTCGAGCACATATAACCCTGGCTGGAGGAACCACCCCAACTTCTCATGAAACAACCAAGAGGCAACTGCACCATCTCAGAGTTACCAACAACAAGAAAAGAAAACGAATTTGGAGAAGATGTTCATGCAATAAATGTAGAAAATAGATCAAACACTTCAAAATTAAGCAATTTTAATGTGTAACATTGAGGCTTAGATAGGTCAGCTTTCTAACGCTCCTTTAAAGAGGTTAGCAGGGACTTCACCTAGCGATACCATTACAAATGCTAATGAGCAAGTCAACGCCATAACCTAAAGAAATGGGAGGACAGTTTGAGCAACCAAGTGCACAAATTTCTAATCAATAGAAAGCTGAAGAACGAGCTAAATCAGAGCTATTATTAGAGGAATATGAGCAAAAGGTAGATCATAAATAAAAAGAAAGATTAAAGGAGCATAATGGAAAGACTAACCCCATGGTTTCTAGGGAAGAAAACTCTAACCTTTCTCTTTCATGGTTTGATCCACCAATTCTATTTCTACAAAAACTTAGGAAGGTCAAATTAGATGATCAGTTTTCTAAGTTCCTTAGTATATTTAAGCAATTGTACATTAAATTACTTTTTGTTGAAGCTTTAGAGCAAATGCCTAGATATGCTAAGTTCTTAAAAGAGATCTTATCCAAGAAGAGGAAGCTGGAGGATCATAAGACTGTGATGCTTACAGAAGAGAGTAATGCATTATTACAAAAGAAAATACCTCAAAAAACTTAAAGATCCAGGGAGATTTTCTATCCCTTATACTATTAGCAATACTACTTTTGATAGGTCTTTATGTGACTTAGGAGCTAGTAACAATCTAATGTCTTTCTCTGTTTTCAGGAAACTTGGACTTAGAGAAGTGAAACCTAAGATTATTTCATTGTAATTAGCAAATCAATCTATCAAGTATCCAAGAGGGTGATAAAAGATGTGTTGGTGAAGGTCAATAAATTCATCTTTTTGGCTGACTTCATTGTGCTTAACATAGAGGAAGAAGAAAATATTCCTTTAATTTTGGGAAGACAGTTTCTAGCAACTGGGAAAGCTTTAACTGACATCCATGAAGGGAAGCTGATTCTAAAAGTTGATGGTGAACAAGTCACCTTCGACGAATTCAAATCCATGGAGATCCCGATTGAAGTTCATTCAAGCTTTAAAGTGGGTGAAATTGATCTTGTTGCAACCAAGACTCGTAAAGCTACTGTTACAAAGCTGCCACCGGACAATTACCTACCAAAGTCACCAAGGGTTGAAGATAAAAGTAGAAAGGTTGACGTTATGTATTTGGACATTGTACCATCTTTACCAATAGATGAAATGGGAGGTACATCATCAAGAGTACTTTCAAGGAAGAAACCTCGCTACATAAATCTTTTAACTTATGTTAGTGCCCCTACTTCAGAGCTAAAGCCTCCTCCAAGGCATTTCAATATGTTGTCCAGGGAGAGTAATGGAAGGACAAGAATGTCTAACTAAAGGACATTAAACCAATCATTTCTTAGGAGGCAACCCAAGTATCGTTATTTTATTTTATTTTTGCTTTTGTGTTTTGATTTTTGTTAATTTAACGTTTTTGTTGTTTTTGTTTTGCAAAAGAGTTGAGAAAATAAAAATAGAGAGTTGACGCCATGGTGTTGGAAGCTTGAGGCTGCAATGCTACCTTAATGGGAAGAAATATACAGTTCAACTCAAGATTAAACACCGCAATGCCTAGTAACTGCTCTGAAAAAAGAGTTTCTAAGGAAGAAAAATGCCCCTACACCCTATTCAAGGAGATGTCATTCATTTTCTCTTAATTTTTCGCTATTGAGGACAATGTCTCACTTAAGTTTGGTGGGGAACAAAAAATTTTTGTTGCTTTGTTTGCTTTTTTGCTTTATTTTTATGTTTGATTTTTTTTTCTTTTTATGTTTTTGATTTTTGGTTTGTTTAGGATACTTGTAATACTGATGATAATATGATGATTGTGAATGATTAGAACTTGATGAGATGATTAGCTACTAGTTTGAATTTTCAATTTGATTCTTATGATGATTGTTAGTTGCATAGGATGCTTTGAAGCAGCTAGTGCACGTAGTTTTGCTTAATATTGAACTTAGGCTATCTAAAGACTAATTCTGCAAAATAGAAATGATTTTTCCATCATTAGCTCTAGAACTTGCTTGAGTATCTCTTGAGGTTAACCATGTACGTCATTTGTCACTAATCCCCTAGCTGATGATGGAATGACATACATGGTTCACCTCAAGAGGTACTCAAGCAACCATTTACGTCATTTGTCGCTAATCACCCCTTTGAGCCTTATTCACTAGTCTTTCTTTCATGAAACTGTTAAATTTCATCCAAAATTAAGAGTAATTTGCAGATGAAAAAGATTAAAATACTCACATAACTCTAAGCTAGTGATGGTGGATGCTTCCAGAGCCAAAATTGATGAAATTGAATTCTTTTTGCTCCAATCTACTCTTTCAGTGGCTAAGAACACCTAGGCTCCAATAGATTGCACTTAGATTGCTAGATTCCCACTTTGTTTTGACAAAATTTGTACTTGAAAGAACAAAGGAGGAAGTGGTGTTTTTGTTCTAGAAGAGAGAAAAAAACTTTTCTTTTCTTTCAAAAAGACAAGACAAAATGTTAGGTGAATTGTGTTTATCCAATATGACCCTTGACTTTTATAATACTAAAAAAATATCAAATAAATCCTTGTATTTTTATGGCCTAATTATCAAGCCCTTAATTATATTAATTAAGGCTTAGTGGGCTTGGCCCAATTAACTTATTAAAAGCCCAATTTTGTTTACAAAATAGATTTAAGCCCATTTGTAATTTGATATCCAATATAAATAAATTAAGCCCATATCCAATATTTATTAAAAACCCAATTGAACTTTAGGTAATTATCCAATAATCCTACAAAGTCCACTAACTTGATTAATTCTAAATTAGTCTACTTTCTCTTAAAATTTACAATCAACAATTGATTGACATCCATATCTCCATTCTCTCATGTGAATCCATTATAGGAACGTCTTCAGTGTTCGATCCATTAGGCTTTTGGATTTGTTGACATTAAATCTATTAAATCGAACTATTCGATTTCACGTGCAAAATGCTATACATCGATACTAATTTACAAGATATAGTTGGTTTCTAACAAAATACCATACCTACCCAATCTTCAAAAGGATCCGTAAACTTTATAACTTTTTTCAAGTGTAGTTCAATGTAATTCAATCTTATGTCCCATATACGAGGTCTAGGGCTGAAATGTGTCTACCATAATAATGACGTAAATGTCGAATTCAATTGACGACCAATTCTCTTTCATCGAGAAGTGACTTAGAGTCATTCTAATCTCTCTCATGCTTGCAAGCCTTTAAGCAATTGTCATTGAATCCTATGTGACATTATCTCTTTTTACCTAGGGTGACAAATCTTACCTTGACATTACACCCACTCCTAAATGCTTCACAACGCACCCAATCACAAACATATTTGAAACCTCTTAAAGGTTACAGACACAAGTGTCAAAGCATGCTGATCTCCAAATTAGATGACTATATAAGTCTCAGGTCAAAAGATCATATACACCTACTCTGATTGGACTTCCTATAGTGTTGGTTCCAGACCTTATTGTCCCCTTGGCATTATTTATTCCCCTCTAAGGAAGACACAAGCCCCACTCAAACCCAAGACCCATCAAATTGAATCTTAGTTCACAGTGAGTACCACTAAGCCAAGTTTGCCCATGAATTTAAAATAAAAATACTACATAACTCCAAGCTATGTGATTTGTTTGCTTCCAAAGCTTCTAAGATTAAAATCTTCTTCTCCAAATATTTCCTTTAATGGTTAAGAACACCTAACTCCAATGAAATTCACATGAACTGCTAGGTTCCTTTCAAATTCATTCAATGAAAATTTAAGATAGAAAATGAAAGGAGTTGGTGGAATATTGGGATGAAGAGAGAGAGTTCTCACGTGTTTCTCTCCAAGAGAAAAAATGAGAATCCTTATCAAATTCTAGCATTATCTCTTTTTACCCGAAATGACAAATCTCACCTTGACATTACACCCACTCCTAAATGGTTTACAATGCACCCAATCATAAACGTATATGAAACCTCTTAAAGTTTCCAGACACAAGTGTCAAAGTACGTCGATCTCCTAAATGTCAAAGTACGTCGATCTCCAAACTCATGTTGTCCTTTTGGCATTGCATAACAAGAAATTTAATTTTTTACGACATTTTTTAACAGCGTTTTTTTAAAAACGCTGTAAAATATTATAATTTTAGCACTTAAAAAATTGTTACAATGATGAACGCTGTAATTATTTTAAAATACAAAATTTACAACGTTTATAAATGTTGTAAAATTAAAAAAAAAAAGGATAACTAGGGGCTTTGAGTTTTGGGTTCTTTATTTGCGTCGTCCTTATTCTCTTCATAGTTTTTATGCTCCTCCTCTCAAAGTCAGCAAAACCATCTCAGCCACTAGGCTGCGCGGCCAATTTGGTAGTGTTCTCACTATGCCTACCATACGTGTCTACGCCGCCTAATAATCTCCCTGAAATGATGACGCAACAGTGCTGTGAAGCTGTCTCCTTGGCCATAGAGACAGGCAACGATGACTGCCTCTATTACCTTCTCCAGTAGTCGTTTGTTTTCGGCTTTCCTCTGAACGAAATGAGAGTTCTCTTGTTGTCTTCTGTTTGCAACACGAGTGGTTCATTGATGTCAACTTGTTTTTAGGTACTCATTTCTTAAATCTCTGCTAGGTTTTTTGTTGAATTCGAAGTTCTTTCTACTTATAAATTTAGGGATTTCGAAACTAATAATCAATTTAGGATAGAGCTATAATTTTTTGGCCAAAATGAAGGGTGCATGTTATTAAAATTGGGCTGAGACATTGTATCTATTTCTTTTATAGGGATTGTTATATACGTCCATTGAAGATTACGTTGGAACTGAAATGAGAAAGATTAAGGAAAGAGATAGTTAGGGTTTAAAAGGAAGAATGGTGGGAGAGGGAGAGGGAGATGCATTTGTTTTGTTTTAGATTTGAATTTTAAGAAGAGAGCATGCATCTACACTATTCTGTTCTATGCCTCTTTCTATCTCTCTCGTGTGTCGGATTAGTTTTCATTTTAGTTTTAATTATCTTTCGTTAATGAATCTCGAAGATTTTCTCTTTTTCTTTGTAATTGTTAGCAATTCTTGTTTAAGGGTGTGGCCGACAAGCGGACTAGTGATGAACTGGGAAACCATCACGAAGTTGCTCCCAAACGACTTAAAATGAGAGATCTTGATTCTGTCTTTCAATCTGAAGGTAATGGTTTTTTACTTTTCAATTCTCAATTTCTACTATTTTTTTAATAAAAAAATTTATTTAATGTTAATCTTTAAAAGATTTCATCTTTATTCTTTATCTCTGCTTACTTTTACTTAATTTTTGCCAATTATGCCTATTTAGCCCTCTTTAATTCAGAAACATTATTAACTTGTCCATTCAATATAAATTTTGAGTCTGGGAGACTGATAAAATTGTTGTTCAATTTTAATATACATTATTTATATTTATTAGTATTCTTCACCTTATTGCAATTGGTAATTCAGTTTATTCTCTGATTTAAGTCTTCTTGGGAAAAAAAACCAATATTAATTTTGTGTTTTTCTAGTTTTTTCTTTTGGTTTTGGACTTCTTTTTGTTCATTTTTTATTACTATTCATTTTTTTTTTGAAAGAGAAGTATGAAATTTTGATTTTTCTTCCTTTTTTTTCCCTTTAATGGTTATTGTTTTGTATTATTTTTTATAAAAACGCTATAAACAGTTATATACAATATTTTTTAAACGCTGTAAAAAGAATTTCTTTACAGCGTTGGAAAAACGCTATAATTAATGGATTCTTTTTTACAGCATCGTCACCCTCAACGTTTACAAAAATGATGTAAAAGGTTTTTTACAGCATTTTTTAAACACAGTAAAAAGTTATAATTCTTGTAGTGTTACCTAGTAACCTAAGGCGGATTTGTTCCCCTTTAAGGGAGATGTATCCCTCACTCGAACCCAAGACCCATCAAATGTAATCTTAGTTCACAGTGAGTACCACTAAGCCAAGTTTGCACATGAATTTTTTTTTTTTAAAAAAAAATACTTACATAACTCTAACCTATATGATTTGTTTGCTTACAAAGCTTCTAGGATTAAATCTTTTTCTTCAAACAGCTCCTCTAATGGTTATGAACACCTAGCTCCAATGGAATTCACATGAACTGCTGGGTTGCTTTCAAATTCATCCAATTAAAATTTTAGATAGAAAGTGAGAGGAGTTGGTGGAATATTGGGAAGAAGAGAGAGAGCTCTCACGTGTTTCTCTCTAAGAGAAAAAATGAGAATCATTATCAAATTCAAACTTGTCACATTATATATATAGGATTTGGAAAATTTTAAATAAGATCCTACATTTTTCATGCTTAATTATCAAGTCCTTAAATACAATAAATAAAGATTAATGGACTTGGCTTAATTGGCTTGCAACAAGACCAATTGGGTTATACGGATCCAATATATTTCCAAACTTAGACCCAGAACTAGTTTACATAATCCAATAAAAAAAAAAGTCAATTTAGCTTCTAAAGTCCATTCATATTCCATATCCAATATGAATTAATCAAGCCCATGTCCAACATGTATCAAATACCAAATTGGACTAAGTAATAATTGTCCATTCAATCGCGATGTCGCGGCATGAATCAAACCTATATCGTGGTGCAAACATTTTGAGTTGCGATGCCATGACATAGATCAAACCTATGCCATGGCGCGATGTTTCTTGATGCCCTGTATCTTGCACTCAAGCACCCTTACACTGTGACATGAAATCAATCCATGCCATGGTGCAAAGTTTCTGGAAAATGGCATCGCGGCATGGAACAATCTCCAACAATTCTTTTCTCTCTCTCTCCAATTTACAATCAACCATTAATTAATTTTTCTATCTCCATTCTCCTATGTGAATCCATTATTAGAACATCAGTAGTGTTTGATCCATTAGGCTTTCGAATATGTTGGCAGTAAATCTATCGTCGGACCATCTGATTTCATGCTTAAGATACCATATGTCGATATCGATTTACAAGATATAGTTGGCTTCTAATAAAACACCGTGCCTACCCAATTCTCTGAAAGGATTCAGAAACCCTATACCTATTTAGGCGTAGTTAACGTGTAATTCGATCTCACGTCAGATGCCACATATAAGGTCTGGGGTTGGAATGTGTTTACTCAAATAACGACGTACATGTCAGATTCATTCACGACTGATTCTCATAACGAGCAGTGACTTAGAACCATCCTAATCACTTTCATGTTGGCCAGCCTTAAGCAATCGTTGTTGAATCCTATATGGCATCATCTTTCTTTAGCCGGAGTGACAAGTCCAATTTTGACATTACACTCACTCCTAAATGGTTCACAGCACACCTAATCACAAACATATGTGAAACCCCTTAAAGGTTCCAGACACAGGTTTCAAAGCATACCAAGCTCCATATGAGATGACCATGTAAGTCTTAGATCAAAAGACCATATACACCTACCCTGATGGACCTCGTATAGATGCTTAGGTAAACTACCAATGGAATTCCATATGAGTCGAGTCTAGTGAATATGTTCCTGTTCTAAACAGCTAATGATATTCCCTTCTACACTTGCTTAAGCATCCAATACCTAAATGCATGAGAATCATACTGTTATACTCATATAACCAGTACAAGTGTAATACTAGTCTATTCATACTGCGGATGTCTTGTCCAGATAGTACTTTGACAAAAGACAGTTTAATAATAATATTTTATAAGCGTCAATATCTTTCTCACATTTATATCAATACAATATATCATAAAGACTTTTATCATATAAATATATAATCCAAATATATTTAATGATAAAAGAGCAATTTTCTTTAGTAATATACATCAAATGTACGTTGTGATTACCTCTAGGGTATATAGACGAACACATAAACACTTACATAAACTACCAATGAAATTCCATATCAAGTCATGTCCAGTGAATCTATTCCTGTTCAAAACAGATAACAATATTGATTAGCACTTAAAAGTGTATGTTTATTAAGAGTTTAAATAATTGTTTTTACACTTTAAGTGCTATTAATGTGA
>JANLJB010029130.1:0-13594 GCA_026212285.1 Bursera cuneata | reverse complement strand
TGAAAATGCAGGTGGGAAGAAACTCTTGTCAGATCACTTTCAATGTTAAAAATATTTTTTAATTTTAAATATTTTTAATCAAAAATACAATACTACCCTCACGTTGTTTCAGGTGCACTAACGGAAGCAAACTACGGGGGTCTCTATGTTACTTTCTGAAAGACAGGGGTGAGTTTGTTAYTTAAGCTATACCTTAGGGGTGTCTGTATTTATCCCTAAATATAAGTGGTTCAAAAATAATTTCACATAATAAATAAAATATTTATCAAATAAATTATATGATGATATCATAAATAAAGTGGAAGTCTTGAAATAAATATTAAGTCATTTAAGATAAAAATTTAGGATGTACATTAATTTTTTTTTGGATACCATCGATTTTCCATTTTAATGTAAGAATTTTTTTTTTTTTTTTAAATTAGCAATTTCCTCTCTTTAACATTTATAAAGTCACAGAAGACATCCTGAGAAAATCTATCAAGCCATTTAACAAGGAGAAAGTCAGTTTCCAACATCTGCAAGATATTCTAACAGAATCTACTTTACGAGGCAAAAGCAGATTTGACACATGTCACAATTCTATTGAAAGAGCCACGCAACAGTTTACAAACGGAACTCACAGTCACAGTCACAGGCTTCGGTCAAAAAAGTCAAACGCGAGCCAAGCAACGGTGACCCTATAAATATATAACCGCATGAAAATTGAAAATCAGAGAAGAAGGAAGATGGGTTGGATTGGAGATAGCGTCGACTCCTTCAAATCCATCAGCATCAGGCAATCTCTCTCTCAGCTTATCACTCTTGGTTCGTTACTCTTCAATCTCCAACTTTTCGTTTTGGTTGTGGAAATTTTGCTTAATTATAAAACATGATAACCATCTAGCCTCGTCTGGCTGAGATCTTTCAAAGAAGTCAATTTTTGATCAATATATATGATTTTTTTCAAATTTCTGGTTTAATTACACGCATTACTGGCTTGGTTGCTTGATTGGTTTGTACTGCGCTGATAATGATAAGGATAGGCATGATTATTTCATCGGTATTGACGATATGGAAAGGATTAATGTGTATAACTGAAACTGAATCGCCTGTGGTAGTCGTGCTCTCTGGAAGTATGGAACCTGGCTTTAAACGGGTCAGTTCAGCTGAGTTCATGCTCATTTCTTGCGAGTGAAAGCCCTGTTCCGTGCTCTGTTTTCCTTATTTAGGTTTCTCTTGCAGGGCGACATTTTGTTTCTGTACATGAGCAAGGATCCCATTCGTGCAGGAGAAATTGTTGTGTTTAATATACAAGTATGTGATTGTTTCAGTTCTCAATTCCATTAAATGTATTCGATCATAGTTTATCAAACTTATTAGCCATCCCAGAAAGTCGAAAAGAAAATTGTTTCTCTTGATGATTTAAAATTGTTTAGCATGGTAAGAATATAAATACTTAAATATGGATCAATACTTACAAGTTTGAACTTTTAGGTAAAATCGTTCCTTTTTAACATGTTGTCATACACAATTCACGTGAGTATGTTGGACCACCGAGGGGTGTTGTTCTTCACCTCAGTGTCGGGTGCGTCGTTGTTTTTCACATGCTTTCTTTACTTAAATGTGGGTTACTTGGACTCTCTTTCATCAATTACTAATATTTAGAAATATTAATCTCATAATGTTCAGAACAGTTGTTTCCGAAATTAATATTCTTAATTATCGGATGGCTTGCTTGATTTTACGTAGCCTCTTTGAGTTTTTCTCTTATCTGAATTTTCAGTTGTCTGCCATGTGGTTTTAACTCACAACTAGCTTACATACATTGAACATCATTTGTGCTCCTGCTCTTTTTTTTCTAATATATATTTTCCACTTTGTTTAGGGACGTGATATTCCAATTGTGCATCGCGTGATTGAGGTAATAGTAATGCAACTTCTTGTTTTTATTGAATGAATTGCATGTAGCTCCTTCTGTAGTTCTCTTCAATGTCTTTTAGAGCAAAATAGTTGTATATAATATTTCTGTTGTACTTTGCTAGGTCCATGAGCTGCGAAAGACTGGAGAAGTTAAAATCCTTACTAAAGGTACAATATTTTTTTATCTCCAGATAGTTAATAGTTGCTGAACTTTATGTCAACATTCCTCTCTTGTGTATGGACCTTTGTATATGAAAGATGAAAGCAAACATAATTATACTGAGGGCATTACAGAATTGACAAAGCTTCGCAGAAAATATCAGTTATTATTATATAAATGATTTATTAATTCATTCAGTGCACTAATATTTTCATGTTTTAATTGAATACTTTCATCAGGGGACCGTAATCCTGAGGATGACAGGATCTTGTATGCTCGTGGCCAGTTTTGGTTGAAACGACAACATATTGTGGGGAGAGTTGTTGGGTAATTTACACTCTATTAAGTTTATATACATATATATATTTCATGGTGTTAGAACGAGTAGAACTAGTTTAAAATATTATTAAGAATAACCAAGAGTTCAAATACATTGCAGATGGCTTTTAATTTTTTGTTAGCTTGATGACATAAGTTGGAATCTATTTGTATATCAGTGTATACTCTTGTTATCTGCTAGTGAACTCAGTTTGCATAATTGAATGTGTGGACATAGAACCATTGTAAAATTGTCTAAGAATTAGCTTTGCATCATCTTTACTTTTCTGCCTTAACATATCCACGTTGGTTTCTTAATCTCTGGATCTCTCTAAATCACTTGATCCTGATGTTGTTTCAATTCTGTCTTCTCTCCGCAGGTACGTGCCCCACATTGGTTGGGCGACAATTATCATGACTGAGAAGCCTATCATCAAGGTTGTGGTCTGTTGGAAATTTAAAGTATATGCAAGAATGTCTAGAGTTTTAAGAAGTTATAATCTTTGAAAACTCTCTTGTCATGCATTTTCTTTGAGGAACTTTTTAACTCATTTCTATTCTTCTTCGTGCAGTACATAATTTTATGCTTGTTGGGTTTGCTGGTCGTCACCTCAAAGGATGATGGATACAAGTTTTCAAGTCCCAAGACATGATTCGGACCATACAAAATTTTCCTCTGAAACCAGACTATCGGAGAAAAAACATACAAGATTTTCTTTTTAAAATGGAGGAGAACTTATATGACTACTATACGTACTCAATTACTAGAGATTTTCTTCACTCTTCCTGTACCTTACTGTAAACTTACACTCAACATTAATAAAAGTGTTGAAGAAATTCCAAACGCACCAACAAAAAATATATATCTATTTGTCACTGATAGAATCCTCTCAACAAGACTAGACTGATTAATTGAAAATAATCTGAGACCTCTCAAGGACTACTCACCTAGGCTAGAACTAGAAAACAAGACCATAACATCAAGGTTGGCCATCTGAAAACCAGGCCCTAACTCTTGCTGCGAGCACTCTGTTCCAAAACAATCCTTCTGGAGTTCTTGGGCATTTCACCAATATCTCAAACCTGCCTGAACGGGGACTCAGGAACACTTATGACCACAACGTGATAATAGTCAAATAAAACATGGAAAATTTTGAAGTCTCGTTCCCAGTCTCAGCAAACATTTTGTAGCACAAGGTTACGTCAACGCATTGTTGGTCTCAAAGAGTAATTAACCCAAATACAAAGTGTTGAATGATTCCTTCGAATCTTCAAACAAAATTCACCTTAGATGGCGAAAGAGGATTAGACACATGTCAAAATTCTATTGAAAGAGCCACGCAACAGTTTTGCAAAACGGGACTAGTCGAACGCAAGACAAGCCCATGGCTATTCTAAAAATAACAAATCGGCACTGAAATTGAAAATCAGAGAAGAAGGCAGATTGGTTGGAGTATCAGAAAATCTCTCTTGGTTCGTTACTCTTCCGTGATATTTTCTCCGCACAGAATGCTGTTTCGGGACATTACATCAGCTTTGGAGCAGTCTGGTATGGGGATATGGATTCAATAAGATTCCCCACCTCATCTTGTCTTATTATAGGACGATTGAATATGGTTGGCAGATGGCACTTGGAAACTCAAATACGGACAGACCGACAATGTAACGTATGAGTAGACCGTCATGTGTATGATGGTCCGTTAGCGGCCTTAATTCCGGTAACAACTGCATTTTCCGGCACAATTCTAACACTTTTCAACTACTTCAATTGATCATTTTGATACAATTTAATCAACAAAATCCAGGCCAATAACTAAAATTTATTCCAAACCAAATCAAAGAAGCTTATATCAAACCCAAATGTCAAATACATTAGATACAAACATATAAAAGCACTTCTAAAATAAATTGCCTTCTATAAAGAGTGATATTAAATAATTATTATTGGGGTAATTATTTGTAAGCTTATAAATGATAAAATAATAAAAAATACTAAGGTTTGTCAGTCTCTTGATATTTCAAAAAATATATTTTGTTATTGTACACGATTTTCAATATATTTTAAATTTAAATATTATTTTTAAAATTTATTAAAAAATAAAGTTGAATAAGTTTGAATTTTAACCAAAGCCTACAAAATTTTAATGTCATAATTTTTTGTTTCACATTGAACATGTTGGATGGTGTTCGATAATATTAGACATTATGGTAATTAATTGAAAATTATTCTTACAATACAACAGTTGCAGGAAACATGTATATGTATTCGCTTATATGCTGAAGAGTACAACTTTCACTAGCTTGCAGCTTTGAGTACCATCTCAAATGCTTTCTCTATGCATGACTTCAACTTCTGAGCATCAATGAAGCCTTTTACTGCTCCAACAGCAACCCTCAGCTTCCCCATATAACTCACCATTGTTATGCAAAGACTCTGCAATTACTAATCCCATAGTAGAACCAAAATAAAATAATAAATAAAAATCAATCACAACAAATACATATAATCACCACCTCGAATATAACTACCATTACACTCCCCCTCAAGTAAAAGCTGCTTTTGCTTTCGCTTCTGGCTTTTGACTTTTGGCTTTTCTCTATTAATTGTTTATTGTACGTATTAAACGGCTACTGGTGGTTTAAATGGCCAGTAATAGATAAATTAACTTACCATAATCAGATCACTCTTCAATCTCGTAATAACTTTTTTTTTTCAATTTTTCACTGCCTATTTTATTTACATCGTTAAATATAATTTTTTATTTATAAATTTCAAATATTATTGATGAGATAAAATCACCATAATTTTAAATAAAATTTTAAGTTAAAAATCTTAAATCAAAGTTTTTTATCCCTCTATATATATATATATTTACTTTCTTATATGATATTGTTAATCGTCTAACTTCTGTTTACGAGTGTTTTTACATTTCATAAATTTGATACTTGAGCTTGATAAATCATCAAACAAAAACTCATATTATTCTAATGTTATCATCATGTGTGATTCTTCTAAGATTCTTATATAAATGTATATATATTTACCTACAAGAGTTTTGTATCTCTCTAAATTACTTGATCTTTGATGTTGTTTCAGTTCTATGAGTTCTCTCCGCAGGTACCTGCCTTACATCGGTTGGGTGACGGTCATCATGATTGAAATGCCTATCATCAAGGTTGTGGTTTGTTGGAAATTTAAAGTATTTGCTTTAACATCTACGTTTTACGTTAAGTTGAAATCTTTGAAAATTCTCTTATCATGCATTTTTTTTATAAGACGAACAAAAAAATAAAATAAATCTTAGACTAGGAAATTACATTACGTTACTAATTTTTCTATTTTTCTTCTTGCAGTACATAACTATAAGCTTGTTGGTTTTGCTGTTGGTTACCTCAGAAGATGATGGATACAAGTTTTCAAGTCCCAAGACATGATTCGTACCATACGAGATTTTCTTTGTAAAACAGAGAAAGAACTCTATGACTACCGTGCATGCACAATTCGGATCTACCTTACCGTGAACTGCACAGTGACACTCAACGTAAACGAAAACAGTTTCACTTTTTGTTTTCGTTTTTCACTAAAGGAATCTTGCTTTGGGGCTTGCCGTGTTGGGACGTATTTACATTCCTTCTAATTGTTTCCTATTCGTTAGCATGTAGCTTTTTCTCAACAAGACAAGACTGAGTAGTTAAAATTAATCTGAGACTTCTCAAGGACCATTCACCTGGGCTAGAACTAGAAGTTAAAAGAAGCCTATGCCATCAAGGTTGGCCATCAGATAAGCAGCCTGAGGACCCTTAACAGTTTTTTCCTGACAATTTTCTATTTGGTCCCAAAAAGCCACTTGCCATGGACAATGTGTTCCGGATAGCAAATGATTGGTTTTCTGCTCCGTCCGGTTTGTTTCAGAAGAAGTTAGGAATTTCCTCGTGAGTGAGAGAACCACTTTCCTCTTTACCATTCACAGTATCTCTTTCTCCAAAACTTAATAGGACTGGTCTCAGCAGCAGGAGGAAACTTCCAAAGATCCAATAAAATAATCCTTCTCGGGGATTTCAGTGACTCAGGCATCAAAAACCTTTCTGAACAGGGACTCAAGAACACTACCATAACATCATAAAAATCAAATAAACGGTATTCTAATAAACATATAAAATTTTGACGCCTCATTCACAGTCTCAGAAAACAATTGGTCACATCAATGCGATGTTGTAAAAGAAGTGTTGAATTTTTCCCTAAGTGAGCAGAATAAAGTTGAAGCAGGACTCAGCTCCTTCTTTCCATGTCAATTCAAAATTCAATCTCATTTTTTTTCCCAACAAAACCATATAACCATCTTCAAACTTCTTAGTATATAATCTGGATAATTGTGACATCATATTTTTATTTGAAAGGATCACAATAAAAAAAGAATAACCAACCCAAAAAAGTTACCAAGATATCAGGCCAGACCAGTGAATGGTGCAACATACACTAATACACTTCATTCATTATCAATGCCGACTGTTAATGAGCTTACATAATAATGCATCTGATACAATCATCTCTAGTCCGAGAAATGAAGCCAGTAGAAGACTAACATCAACATATAATAAATGAATCAGTGTGCATGAGTAAATCTGGAGGCATGTTCATATATATATATATATATATATAAAAGCAAAGATTGTAATATGAAATTTAAATATAGTTTTTGCAACTCTCACAGGATGCATCCAAACTCATGCATAGTGTAGCTGCCATTCAAATCCAGAGTTAAACACAAGCATTGCTATACGAGGTCCTGGTGCATGTATAAAACACCAGTAGTTTGTAGCAGAAAAATTTCAGACTAAAGGTGGGCAAGGTATAGACAAGAGCCAGATTTGATGAAGATAACTCTAAAAAATTACTACTATTATCCTTCATCTCTCGTGCAAATTCTAAATGCTCCAAGTGATCTTCAAAATGAGAAATGTTGAACAAGTAGCACCAAAAAAGGAATCTGCAAAAAAATAAAATTACATATCCAGAATACAAGTATCTATACACTTTTACAAAGCAGTCAAAGCAAAACTACAAATAAAAATCATTAAAGTATGTAAAAACAATTATGTAATACTCCCTCAAGGTTAAACCAAATGGCAACAGTACTATATCTACCGATAATGCATGATCTCACAAGCAACCGTGAACAAAGATGGATACCACTTGAGATTTTTAGCAAGATTTTGGCAAGATGTTAGCATGCAACTGATGGCATTCCGTTTGAAAGGAGAGTTTTTTAAAATATTAGTTGTACGGTATGATGTATATAATGAAAAGTTCACATATTGGTGGGATAAATTTCTCCCAAGAAATAAGTATTCGGCAGTTCTTCATTGCTCACTGTTTAAGTGAACCAAACTCAATGTCATGGTAATAAATATCTCATTAGGTTGCTCTACACCAATTATTTGTCATTTCAGCTACAAATCTCGACATGAAAACATACAACAAAGCTCATAAAAACATACAAAACGTATTTATCCGCAATATAGAAGCAAATGCATGCTTAGTTGCAACAGGAACAAATCAAGCAAATAACTTATTAGAACCCAATTAAAGATATATAATGTTACAGAAAATGTATAAAAACAAAATACGTGACCATGAACCTTGATTCAAGTCATCAAGCTGAAGCTGGCGCATCATTGAACTTCCGCCACATGTCACAATGAGGAGTCTCCTTTATAAACCCCCACTGCTGACGCTGAATCTCTAATCGACAATTCTGTGCAAGTATCGAAAAGTAATCCTTCTCAACCTGCTTTTCAAGCCTCGCTCTCTCCAAGCTATTCATAGGATAATCCTGCTCAAACTTCGTCGACTTCACGTAGTAATTGACCCCTCTCTGCGTTGTGAACTTGTACTCATAAGGGTACGACCTCGACAGCGAGTAAATTGGATCTGAAGACGGCAAAAACTGCAACAGAATGATCAAAATCACCGGCAATAACTGAATCAACGCGCGTAAATTGAACCCACCCGACCCGGTATCGGCCGTTCTCTGGCCCATTCCAGCCCCAAAGTTGAAATGCCGGAACTGTGTTCTTGCCGGAGGCATTCCTCCGAAGAAGAAGTTCCTGAAAATCTCATCTGCATCGATATCCGCATCGTAAAAGCCGTTAAAGCCATGGGCAGTCCGACTGTGAGCCCGAGGCTGATAAACGGGCTCGTCCGACCCGACGACGTCGTACTGCTTCCGATTCTCTTCGTTGCTCAAACACTGAAACGCCTTCGAAACTAATTTAAAAGCTTCTTCAGCCCCCGGCGCCTTGTTCTTATCGGGATGAACTTTCAGCGACAGTTTCCGATACGCTTTCCGAACATCCTCAACAGAACAGCTCTTCTCGAGGCCTAGAATGTCGTAATAATCCTTCTTCTTCTTAATCTGTCTCACGATCGTGATTTGCTCCTCCGTGTACGCCGTACCCGAAGTTGATGAAGATGAGCTGGCGGGAGGGGCACGGTGACGAAGAGTGGACGGATCGGCCGGCTTCGCCGTGGCCGTAGCGGACGGGCCGTCGGAAGCTGATTTGGAATCGGATTCAATCGACGATATAATATCATCAACAGGGAGAGAGGGATCGAGCCGCCGAGCTTTTGCGAGGAATTTGAGTGCGCGCGCTCGATCCCCCGATTCGAGGGCTTCTTTCCCGATTCTAAAACATTTCAGCGCATCGTCTTTATTCCCATCCATGATCAAAAAATTGAAATATTAGAAACGGAAAATATAATATAAACCCTAACTAAGTATCAATAAGGAGTCATGAGATCGAAAAATCGAATTTTGATTTTGAGCGTTTCGGGGATTAAGGGCTAGATTTTGTTAATTTGGGGGAAAAAAGGAGAGAAATATCCTCCTTCCGGGAACTGTCGGCCTTTCTGGCTGAAATAGATTGGCTTATTTATTGGGGTGTGTTTGGGTGTCACGTTTACGTCGTAACCAAACAAGGCTTTAATTGGTATTTTGGTGATTTTGTAGACATTTTACGGTTGACTGGGGAAAATCAATCCTAAATAATAACGATTATAAGAACTGGGCCTCCAATTGAGGGAAGGCCCTGAACCTAAGTCAGACATATAATTTGGGCTTAATGGATTTTAGATGTCCATTTTCTAGTCGCATTAGGGCACCAAAGTAAACACAGTCTGTGAAAAATGACGTCATTGGTGTCATTTATATTGCTCTACGTCTGTATGTTAAACCCTGCAACTACTCATCTTGACGAAGTGTTTGGAATAGCAAGTCATGGAGAGTGAAAACCAGTATGAAGTCGACCTTGGTAATCTGTTGGCTTTCAGTCCTTCTCATCACATCCTATCAGTACGTTCTTCAAGGTTTTCCTTCTTACCTGTCTGGCTCTTTTTGCTTTAAATTTGTATTTGTTTTCTAGTTTAGTTTAAGAGTTTTTTTTTTTAATAATATTTAAAGCATTTATGATTTTGCTTTCTATTCTATACCAATTTATTAGGGAGGAACTGGTAAAGGAGTGTCTACAGGAAGGTACGAAGTTATTTCAAGCCATAGCTGATAGCCTTTTCAACTTGCATTCAACTGAAGATGTAGATGGGCCTCTTGTCACGTTGCCTCCACCAACAACGAAATTGCCCAGATCAAAGCATGTAAGCTATACCTCTTTTTTAGTATTTCTTCATTGGAGTTTCAGTTTTTTAGATGGGCCTCGAATGTGGAAACTTCAACGCAATTGACAAAGAATGGAATGTAACCTGCACTACCTAACATGCACACAGTTGAATTTTTATTGCTGAAAATTACAGCTTTGCATCTGTTTCTTTGGCTTCATATTGTGACTCATTGGGTTCTGCTCTTTTTAGTTACCCTAGTCTGCAAAAGACTATTGTAATACAATAAGGGAACCCATGTCTAAACATAGCGATAAAACAATCTTTAAAGCATGATTAATAGGAGAAGTTTGCAGGAAATGGGGAAAACCCATTCTGCTTTCTTTTAAGAACAACTTTGAGTTGTGACCAATGATATCTAAGTTGCAGCATGGACGAATTAGATTCTTTTTTTTTTCTTCTTTTTTTTTTCTTTTTTTTTTCAGTACTTCTTATAGTAAACCATTCAAGGTAATATCTTGTTATGTTTCTTATCAAGAAAAATGAAACTATATTTATCTGACACTTTCTAACTTTTAAAATTTTAGGTTGTGTTTTCTAATTCCTTATGTTTAGTGTGGAACTCAATTGTTTATTACATTTTCTTTCCAGCTACCAAAGCCTAAACCTCCTACAAAATGGGAATTGTTTGCCCAGAAGAGAGGTAAGATTTCTAATGATTGCACCAAACATAGCCTTTTTTATTATGAAAATCTTCATATTGATCAGGAATTTGGCCTATTGGCTTTGAATACGTGCAAATCTTGATTTGGTCTTATTGCTGCTTGATATGTTTGGCTGGTGTTTTTTGAATTTATCTTGCAGGAATAAAGAAGCGTAAAAGGGATAAGGCTGTGTGGGATGAGCAAACTGGTACTTGGAAACGTCGTTATGGGTATGATCGTGTTAATGATGATAAAGATGTACCCATTATTGAGGCAAAAATGACTGATGGTACGTGGTTAAAGCTCGTGTTTGCATTATATGTTTTTTACGTATATGGAGAAAATAGGTACCAAGAAATTGGAAATTAAAATAAGGATGCTTTTATTTTGGGATTATATATTCATAAAAATAATTACATGTCTATTTTTCTGTAATCAGCATTTATGAGTCTGGATTGGCACTTATTTCAGAGCCAGGAGAGGATCCTTTTGCTAAGAGAATAGAAGAAAAGAAAAAGCGAGTTGAAAAGCAAGAGAAGAATTGGTTGCAGAACTTGAAACAAGCAGATAAAGTCGGTGCTTTGCCAAGGTTGGCCCTCCCATCTCTTGTTTTGTGTAGCATAGAAGTATTCTTCATTTCTTTTAATGTTGATGCTATATGCATTGTGTCCCATTGCTGTTAAATATTTGTTGTTGATTTGAGTGATCGGTGAAGTAAGTCCTGGTCCTCTTTTCTCGATCCTCATTCATCCTACCTTCCACTTATTGATTAAACGTCTCTCTTGCATTCTATATTATGATTGTGGTGATCTAGCTGCTTAGCTTTCACTTGAATCTATTTGATAAATGCATATGTTCATGGCCTTGAGGCACATATCTGACTTGGTGGTACTATCCCATTGTTCCTATGGGCATTTTCTTTTCAACTGACTTGCAACAATTCTTGTGGACTGTAATCTAGTTAGGATCGTTAAGGCAAGATGAGTCATGCTTCGGTTAAATGAACTAGTAGCTTCTGAATTGCATGTCTTATTTTGAGTTCCAGTTCTAGCAGGAAGTGCATTTTTCCGTTTGGCAGGTCTTAAAGCTTTGTCAATTTCATTATGTTTCTCCTGCTTCTTTTTGTTCCATTCTTTTCTGTCTGCTTTCTGAATGCCTGGGAGGAAAAGACCTTCACTCATTTTTTGGTGCTAACGACTTAACATATTACGCTAGTAGTGTGAACATAACCTGAGTAAACTCTTTTTCTACAGCCATGTTCAGCTAGCGGCCACAGCTTTGCCCATAACAGGAACCAAGGCTGCCCCTAAGAAAGTCACAAAACGAGAACTGGGGGATGTAGCTGGAATAGCTGCTACTTCAACAGCTAGTGGTGGTAAATTCGACAAGAAGTTACCAGGAGAAAAGGCTCCTAAAAAACAAGGAAAACATCGGAAGGTCTGTACTTGCACCGTTGCAGGCAGATGCTTCAATGCAATTATTTCTTAAATGCCACATGGGGATGCTTTAATAACTTTTATTTTTTCCTTAATGTTTTTATTCAGTTCCTACCAGTTGTGGAAGGGACAGGTATTGGCTCACAAGAGAAGGAGCAGACTGAGAAAGTTCTGAACAAGTTAATCTCTAAGCATTCACATGAGATATTTAATGTTGACAAGGTATGCTGGAGCTATTTGATAATATTTCTTTGTTGTTTGATCCTATCATTTCCTTCTGTCAAATAGAAATTTGCTCATCAATTAACTCGTTGTTTGGAAAATAGGCCGTTACCATGTACAATGTGAAGAGAGAGAAGAAACAAAGGCAAAAGCTGAAGAAAAATGAACAAGATAAGTCTTCATCAACCTCCAGCAAGTTGAAACCAAAGAATCAACTTAATAAGAAATCTGTAAAGAAGGGACCATCAAAGAAAGGCAAGGAAAAATGATGTTTTCATTCACTGATCAGTGTTGTAAAGCTTGCAGAGGTTTTGTGTCACGTCTACAAGTCTGTTCATTTTGAACAAGAAAATTTTCCATTAGAGATTTTTAATGTATTAAGTCAAAGTCTATAATCTGCTTTATTGATTGTCATTACCTCTCTCTTTGTACCACGAACTAGCATTCGGATACCAATTGTCCACCATTTTAGTGGCCAGGATGCAGCATGAGCTCCCATCTGATGTTTACTTACGGATGAATTTTAGGAGGCAGACATGGATTATGAAGCCAATTGCCGGCAAGGGGCTGTATGCCACATATAGGCATTCTATCCGTTTGTGGACTAACTCACATGACCTATTTTGCAGTGATCATCAGACAAAAATATCGGTTTTATCTGAATCTTGTGGTGCGCTACCAATTGCACGTTTCTCTTTGAGAATCAAAAGACACAAATCACAAATGCATACAAAAATACATTAAACAAAAAAAAAGGATAATCTGAATCCTCCATCTAAATATTTGAGAAACTSTTAATTGAAACAAAGCTAATGTAAAGAAAGAAAATAGGAAAAAGTTTCGTCAAAGATTATTTAATATTATATCGTTATAGGTTGTGTTACTAAGCTATCATTGTAGTCCACTCTTGTCAAAAAAGCTCAACATTCCTTCCCTCTGGTCATACCTTTTTTTCTTTTAAAATTTAGTTAATGGGGATTCTGTTGTCGATGTTGCTCTTATAATTATTGTAATCACTATAAAATTTATATTATTAGTAGAATGATTATAGGGTTAAAGAAAGTTACACTGTCCTAACCAAAGGGAAATACTGCCTGCCTCCTCTTCCCACTAAGAGACGCGGGACACCATTCAGAGACCCAAGCAATTACGTCATCCTTTCTTTCACTTCTCTGCTTAACTTCGGAGACAGAGAGAGAAGGAAGAGCACAATCTTTCTACTTATTTAATGGCAGCCATCTCT
>JANLJB010029129.1:0-13579 GCA_026212285.1 Bursera cuneata | reverse complement strand
TTAAAATTAAGGAAAAAAATTTCAGCAGGGGTAAATATGTACTTTTAAGGGTTAAAATTATCAGTTGATTAAAAAAGCAAACCTCAGGGGTCTTGTTGATGAAAATGATAAACTTGCTTTCTACTTGAAATTAAGCCAAAACACAAGGGTACTATTTGAAATTGTCCTAATATAGAATTGTTCGAATGAACTAACAAGTAAATCGCTTGTCGGTAATGATAAGCTGACGAGCACAACTTGTTCAACACTCGTTAACTTGCTATTACATACGTCAATGTGTCTAACAAATCACATAGAAGGCTATTTTTGTTCTTAAGGTTAAACTTAGTTAGATAATCAAAGAAAATATTTATGTCAAAAATCAAAAGTCTCTTCCATGTGGCCATTATCTCAATTAACTCAATGATTATTAAGTGATTGGAGTGAAAGAAAACATTTATATCAAAAATCAAAAAATGATCGAAATGAGAGAGTCTCACCGAAAAATTGATCGGAGTAAAAGAGAGAGAGGGTAATCGGGAGTGAGAGTGAGATGAGGAGGGAGTTTGAGTAGAGTAATTAGACATGAGAAAGAAGGGGGGCTATAAAATATGAGGGTATTTTCGTCACTTCAAACTTCTTTGGATAAGAACTTACAAGAACTTAGACTCCCTGACTATTTTTGTAAGGACTGTGAATTATTATTTAAAAATAAAAAATAAAAACAGAATGAGAGGTAATGAGGCAAAACGCGTCGTTTGGAGGAGCACCTGAGGCCCGAAAACGACGTCTTTTTATGTAATTGCCTCCCACCACAGCCACCAGTTTTCAGTGTGTATTATTCTTTACATTTATTTGGGAATTCATTGTTAAGAGAGAGCTACAGGGAGGGAAAGAGGGAGGAGAATGGAAACTGCAATTTGTGGAAGACTAGCTCTTTCACCCAACACCGTCTTCAATTCCAAACCAGGTTCTTCTTCTTTCTTTTAACATAATCGCTTCTTCTTTCTCGTTATCTGATTCATAATTTCTCTGAAACACTAGGACTAGTTAGGCTTTGATTTTATTAAACTAACAATCAGATTCAAGTGTTGAATCAATTATTGCATGTTAAAATTTTGGGATTTTATAGGGAAACTGTATTTCCAGTCGAGCTTTTGTTAGTGTCTGTAGAGCATTAGTTGATGGGTTTTGTTAAACATTCTTTATGAAAGAAGAAATAAAATAAAATGAATGCTGTTGTTGTATTTGGAGAAATGGTGAAAGTGGAGATGAAGTTTTGGAGACTTAAGTGGAAGAAAACATAAATATTTGTTCCTTTTCAAGGTTCCAAGCTCCAGTGCCCTTGGAACCACATATCTTGGATGTTGTATCTTATGAGTTTTCTGATTATCAAGATAGTAGAATTTGGCAATTATTTCCAGTTCTGAACGTGGTGCCACCTTAGAGGAGTTCCGGATTATCCTAAAAATTGATACTTAATACAATAAACTAGTATTCTCTTCAGCTTCCATGTTAAATTTTTATGAGTGGATAGATTTGAACAGAGATCCTTTTTTAAAAAAAACAAAAAGCTATGCCCCTCAAGAAAAATAAGAGCAATGAGATAAAAAAAAATTCCCATTAATTGTGAAATTATTGCAGTACTCTTTCTTCTTCTTCTTCTTCTTCTTCTTTTTTCATGTAAATTTCCAAATACATTGTCAATGGTGGAGTAATTATCTAGGATGATGATGATATATGATAATATCTACAATAGGGGACAAACACTCTCTTTGCAGAGGAGCATGCACCAGTCGAGGCATTCTCATGGCTGTGTCGGCAACAGGACCAGGTAAAGGAGGGGTGTTGGAGAGGCCAGTTATAGAGAGAACCACTCCTGGCCGAGAATCTGAGTTTGATTTGAGGTAGTGCATGCCCTCCATTTAAAGCCGATCCTTTTAATGTGTTCCATGGGAATTTTGAAACATTATTTTGTCCTCTATGTCATACATATAGTTTGTTTGTCATAAAAAAGGCGGAAATTTTGTGTTCTTGAGATAATTTGTAAGAATCATCAACTAACACATTGTTCTTTCATACCTTTTTGTGTAGAATAGGGGTCATTTTCTTTTGTGATTGTAGAAGTCTTTGTTTGACAAGCATGTGTGCTTAGGTTCAAGTCTTGAAATCAGCCATTTTATGCAAAATATCGGAGGATAGGAATATATCCAAATGCTCTGCCCAGGTCCATCTTTCAACGACTGGTTCTGATTGATGATCTTTCTTTATGTTAAGCCTGTTCCATTTAAATATAGAAACCAATCTCAATGTGGAGATTCCAGGGAAATTTTTCATTTTCATATGTATCAAGTTAAAACGATTAATTTGAAGTCAAATCTATTTTAATGTCACCAGGTTGAATTCTTGTATTATTGTGGATTTGTTTCATGATGCTTTCTCACACTGCTTAGAGTTTTGCTTTTCTACGTAGAATCAAACATGTTGAAGCTTTAATAGTGATACCATTTACCTTTGTCCAGGAAATCGAGGAAAACAACTCCACCTTATCGTGTCATCCTGCACAATGACAACTACAATAAAAGGGAATATGTTGTCCAAGTATTGATGAAGGTTATTCCTGGGATGACATTGGACAATGCAGTTAATATAATGCAAGAAGCTCACTACAATGGCTTGTCAGTTGTGATAATTTGTTCTCAGGCTGATGCTGAGGAACACTGCATGCAATTGAGAGGCAATGGGCTGCTGAGTTCTATTGAACCTGCAAGTGGTGGCTGCTAAAGACCGGCTAAGGAAAAATCCACTAAGTTAATTACTTGTCACAAAGTGTTAGATGTGTATATAAAGTCATTAGTTACCATCATATTTGTATGAATCAGTCATCCTGTAGTCAAGTTAAAGACAGGGTGGTAGTAATTTTGAATAAAAATGAAAATGCGAGGTGTTTAATGTTAGATCTGTCATCTACCAAGAAGAAATTGTTGGTAGATATCTCCAAGGAGCAACTTGTTTGTCCATGAATGGCCTGCCAATTTCTATTGATTGATTTGCTCGGAATTGACATTTATGTTTTATACTGGGCTTGAAGACCATGAACTCAGAAATATCATCAATAAAAAACAATTGTGGAAGAAAGCAAACCAGCTTGACGACAAACCATTCAATGAAGGACACATGAACTCTCAATAGTGGCTAATTTTTTTTTTTTTTTTAATTTTGTGCTTCATAATACGTGTCCTACAAATGGGTAAGTAAGAAGTTCAACTTATAAATTTCACTTTAAATGGATACCACGAGTGGTGGTGTAGACATGATGTGACCATCTCAAGAGTTGAACTAACGAAAGACTCTTAACATTGGAGGGCCAATGGCCCTGAATCTGATCATCAGCTCTAAACAAAGGAGAATGAGATTAGAAACTTAAATTTAGCACATGAAACGTTTTCGTTTCGACTGTCATTTGAGTCCAACTATATTTTATTCAAGTGGAGTACAACCAAAAAGTGCGAGAGACAAAGAAAAATACATCAATTCAACTATGCTAAAGATGACATCAATACGACATAATATTTAAGACATTTTGTCACCATTTAAATCAGTTTGCTTCTGTTTGAATCATTCATGCTCTTGAAAAGAATCACAATGCCTAACTTTGCAAGTAACAAGACCTCTAAAGGAGGTCAACGACACATCGTAAAATGTCCTTTAATTGGCGAATTGGCCTTCAATCCCTGCAGGCAAGTGGTAGGCATAAAGCTAAGTAAATGATGTTAGGCTTCAAAACAGTAGAAACTGGGCAGGTTCCACCATAATGAGCATGCATGCATGTACGTGAAGTTGTTTGTGGGGAGGGATACCTTCACAAAGCTCAAAGAACATATTATCCGTCTCTAATTTTGATATTGTTTTCCGCTTTCAATATTGTATATAGGTGAAGGTGCATCTGTGTGGTGGGTGGGAAGTGTGTGTGTGATTACATATCTAGTGCCTGAAACAAGAAAGAAACTAACAATTATACCAGTCAATCAATACGAAATTTTTTAGTTGGAATTTGATCAAGTGAGGCATCTTGTTTTATTAAATTAAGTGAATTTAACTTTCCGGTAAATTTATACTTCTGACAGATTAATAGGTAGACTGACCTTCCCAGCTTCTTGGACAGGCCAATAGGACAAAGTGTATTTTTCTAGCACATGCTATATAAATTGAAATTGTATACTAACCATTAAAAGAAGATTATTTTATGACTCCACTGCTGAAAGGAAGGATTGTATTCCAAAAACAATGAAAAGAATTCCACCTGATAGAGCAACCTGCATCGAAATTGTACAACTTTACAGTTGCTCAATAAAATAAATAAAGTAGAGCTGCAATAGAAATATAGAGAAAACATATATCCGTGATTACTATTTTCTCAGATATCTGAGATGCCAAGCTCTTTCCTCCAATAACAGCAGCAGTAGTACACAACGCTTGTCCGCTGAGAGAAGGAAAAGCAGTCAGCATATATATGTTATATAATGTGTATCAGCAAAAACATTGCTGCAATATATACATGGAGAGATTTGTGATAATAACTTACACTACTCCACCGAGAACAACACCGAATGGATTCTCATCCGCAGCCAAACCGATGGTAGCTAACTGAAAAGACAGTTACGTCAAAGAAACATAGTGATGATACAACAGTGAGTGATCTTAGAAAAGATAGATAAACGCAGTCTTGGCATTGATACTTTAGCTTTACCTGGCTCTTGTCACCCCATTCACCGAAGAAAGTAATAGAAAATGCCTGCAGGATAGCCAAGGTTAAATTGATTATTTAAATGTAGACTAGAAGAATTAATAATTCAACAGGTCTCAAAAATATTACCTTCAAAAGGATTGGAGAGAAGAACTGAGAGAGGAATGGTCGCCTCTTCTTTTTTAATTCGTCATCAACCTGTGAATGGAGAAAGCATATGAGTACTTTCAATACTCTGAAAGCATAATGTTAAATAACAAAGTGTGCTTAATAACCTATTTCTAAAAAGTGTGACCAAAAGCCTTATTCAACAAGTCTCTCTTTTTGTTTTAATTATGAACTTTTTAGTGGGAGAATAAATACAAATTGAAGGATATCTCCTCCAACTGAAAAAAGATAAGAGACCGCCTGTGATTAGCGAGGTTATACTCAAAATTAAAAGGAAAAGGAGATAAAAGGGTTTTTAGGAGGAACAAACAATAGTTCATGGATGTCCAGAGAGAGAGGTTTTCAGCTTAGGACTAGGTATGAAAAGTAATCTAAAAATAAAAATATGTGCATGTGAAGTTGTATCCTCTTAAAATAACATTTTATATAGTTTAGAGAGAGCACAGAGGAGAAAACATCAATAATTAGTATAGGCATTATCATATTACAAAAATAGATCTTATAGCTAAACCTTCTTGCCCTCTTTGGTTGTTCCTCCGTTAGCTTGCCAGTCAGCATCCTGCTAATGCAACCAAGATAAAGTCAAAAGAAATTCAGGCCAAATATGAGGTAAGTCAGGATAACGAAAAACTGACCAATTTTTTTTCAACTTCAGCCAATTCTTCAGCCTCCCTGTTAAAAAATAAAAACAAAAATAAATGAAGAACTATCTTCCCTGCAAGCAGAGTCTAATTCACTGAAGCACAAAAATGAGAACACATGCAAAAGCAAAACAAACAAAATCATGGAAACATAAGAAATTAAAAACATTACCCTCCATCAGTAAACGCGTCCCACAAAGACCATAACCCAAATCCAAAAAATAGCAATGTTGTTATGTGATGAGTCCATTTACGAGATATCTTCATGTTAGAGATAGCAAGGCATTAGTTAAAAATTAGAGCAGAAAGTCAACACAATAAACTGAAATACTGGCTTAATATGTACAAGCATTTGCATAATAAAAAAATGAAATCAATTATCCATGATGAAGACATGAGATCCAAAGAGAAAAAAATCTGACATTAACAAATCTCAGTCTCCCAGCAATTAGACGCTTACCAGATTTGGAGCAGCCCAGCCAACAATGGCAGAAAGAATAGTCATCACCTACAGACCAGTAGAAATATCCAGTAATTATAAGAGAAAAGTTAAGGGGTTACACTTACAGTCAAGTAAACATAAACGAAAAAAGTGTAAAAAGAACACTCACAATCAAAGCTGCCAGGCAACCTGACAAGACAAGTCTCCTTGGGTGACGCATAGCCAAGATCTTGAAACACACAGTATAAAGCAAGATAAGCATATGGGTAAGAAACTTCCGATTTATAAGAGGAAAAACATAAAGTGGTAGAATAAGAAATTTAAAGTATTTCAATCATAATAAGGCATATAGGATAACAGTAATGAGAATTTTTTTTAATGGTGATATTTTTCTCATTAAGAATTTGAAAAACATCAACGTTTGCCTCCAGAATGACAAAAGTACTCAAGAAGAATTTAGACTCTTCTCCATTGTACTTCTCTTGTGTGAGTACTGTACATTAACAATGAAGGCAGTGATCCAACTCTGAGAAACAGAAATGATAATTATCTTTCCTTTAAAGTATTTACAAGACAGCTGGTTTACAATTAAACTATAATTAATAGTAAAACAATCTATATTCCTGTTTGGTCAATTAGGAAGACCATTGACTTTGACTTACAGTCGGAGGTAGATTTTGGTGCCAAGGAAACTTTCAATATTTTAACCCTCTTGAAATGCAAAAGCATACCCATGTAATGTGCCCTAAGAAACTTATCCACAATCTAAACTGCAACTTCTTACTCAAGATCCATTTCTTCAATACAAATCAAATGTAAATATCAACTAAATTGAGCTCAATATTGCCTACAGAAAGGATCTTCTATAACACCATATTCATGAACTCCTAAAACAATCCATATGGTTCAATCACATAAAATTTTGCATCATGAAGCAAAGAAAGTCAAAATTAGGAGAAGGGTTTGGGAAGCGATAAAGACATTGTGGTATATGTTCACCATGGGGACCAGCTGCTAAAGTGACATATTTGCAAGAAAAGGAGACATGGAGTTTCCAGCCACAACCTATTAGCTCACGAAACCTTGTAACGGCCACAGAATTACTCACTCATGTAACTTCTGGGTGGAACGAGAACCACCAGAAATATAAAAGCAATGACGGAGAATTAATTCATAATCCAAATCTCTTATCAGAACTAAGCTCCAGAGCATAGATGTCTGTTCTACACTTTGAACATATCCATTCACACATTAATTTAAAAAAAAAAAAAAAAAAAAATCAAAACGATTGAAGACATACCCAGTAAGCCATATTTAACAACACAAACCAATCAAATTTCCTCTAATCCCAAAAATTACATTTTACAAGTCATAAGTTAGAGAAATTAAAATACCATATTTTGATTAGTTCTTTATTTCACTCAGCTCCACAATAACATCTATCTCGCACTATAGCAATTAAAAAGAAAAGGTACGATTTTAATTCGATTAAAGTTGAATTAAATGTCATCTCAAATACATCCCAATCAATCTCAAATCAATAAATAATCCAATCAAAATAATTTATAAATTTTTATTTTTAAAGTTAAAAATAAAATTCAATCATTGACTAACCGCAGCGGCGAAAAAGGTCTTGTCCCCGATCTCAGAAAGCACCGTCATGGCGAGAGACTTGGTAAAACCCTTCAATCCAACCCCAAAAAAAAATTATTCATTAACATTAACAAGTTCAAATAAGAAGAAAATAAAAATGGATTTGAGAGAAATAAATTTAATTAAACAATGAATCACCTGCACGAGTGAAGCCATGTTTGATTTTCGGCGAAGAACAGAGTCCAGAGAGAGTCAGTAGTTCGGTATGCGTTTGTTCTGTGTGTCAGAGAATTTGAAACTCTGACTCACTCTCGCTCTCCCTCTCTGTGATGGACGAGTTCTTTCTGCGCTACAGACTCAGACGAGCTGACTCGTTAATTCAGCTAAATGACGAGACCAGAAGAGAAGACCTTTTAACATACAAAGGGTGCACTTGTTTTTTTCGTGTTATGACTTGCAAGGAGCGTGAAGTTAACTCCTGGGAATGCGGAGTTGAGAAAAGCCAAGATGCTTTAGGACTGCGGCGACTGCTGGATTCCGATTAGATCAAAGTGCTTCTAAAAGCAAGATATGAAAGAGAACCTTTACGCGGATGATATTCGCGTGTTTAACACGATCCTATCCAATGGGTTTCTTTTTTTTTTTTTAACTGGGAACCGCTATAATGTGGTTTTTTTTTGGGCAATTCAGCCTTATTGACTTGACTCACTTGTAATTAGAAAGAATTTAGAAATGATCATGGAGAAAGAGAAACAATTACCACCGTACCTAAAAAGTCCCCTTATTAATTTCATATTCTTAATATGTAATTTACTGTTAATTTTAATGTCTTTTTATATTCTTAATTTTAATATTAAAGGCATAAGTTACGGTAATTTTCACAAAAAACCAAATTAACAGTAAATTACATATTAGATTGGTCAAAAGTTTATGTTGTAACAAGTCATTAGCCATTATTTCAAGAGTAAATTAGAATTGGATAGATAAATATTATGTTGCAATATCTGTTAGAGAAATGAACTTAGAATAAGACATATTTTTATAAATATAAATATGAAATAAATAATAGTTATTCATAATACTCAATCATTTTGTCTCTTTATCATAACTCGAATTGAGACCTAGATAAATGATTGAAGTTTTTTATTATACGAAGCAATCATATATAAGAGACTTAAAATTTTATCATAACTCGAATTGAGTTCAAAACCTATAAACCGAGTTTAACACTCTATTTGGATAAAGTTGTTGTGTCATTTACCTTCATGCGGATGATGAGTCTCGAATCATTAAGGTGGAGATTTTAGGACAAAAACACTTTTGTATGTTATATATATTGAACAAGGACCACATGAAGTTTGTGGTTTAGTGTAACTATTGTTACTGTAAATATAAACTTTACACTGGAACAATTTCGACATACTTACCTTAATCTTAAGAGAGTACGGTATTTCTGTTTTGTAGATTGTAGTCTTTAATTAGAATAGAATGAGACCTTGTTGATATAGGTCAATACATTGGGTAGTTGAGAATGTTATTTTGTAAGACAAATAACGTTATTCTATAGATATGAAATTCATAACTCGGTAAAGTTTAAGAGATATTACCTTGAGGATTGTACAAGGTATTGAAATATGAGTCTTAATCGAGTGTTTAATGAAATAAGTTCTTTAAATTAATTCATTTATTAAATATAAAACTAGTCTCAAGGATAGAGATGTAATTGGAGGGGTAAAACGATAATATAAACACAGCTTTAATTATCAGTATCCTATAAGGATATTTATATATTTCTTTGGTCAATGGATAAAAATTTAATATATAATCTAATCAGATTAAATTATCAAGTTTTTTGATAATCAGAGTATTTAATTCAAGAGTGTAACTCTGACCCTATAGTGGAGTCACCCGAGATTAATGGACTAGGCCCACTACATTAATAAAATAGAAAGGTATTATTCTCGTCCAGTGGAGCTCGTTAGTTATATATGTCTATAAGGTCCCGTTGATAGTTGTTTATTCTTTGTGAGCACCATTGAAGAGTAAAAGAAGGATTTGATTTAATTAAGATCTATTTGATAGTATCATGAAATTAAATCAATGTATTGAGTGGTACACTTAGAAATTAGATATCTGTGATGGGCAGTGAGTTAGACTCACATATAAATTGAATTTGGATTTTGCTTTCGGGTTTGATAGACAAATTGGATTTGCATAAAACCCGATCCAAGGTAAATTAAATAGGTATTTACATTATTTCATTTTCAATGAGATTAAAGTATGGAATAGATTATAAATAAGATAATATTTTAATTTAATTAAATAAAATTATCGGGACCTATTTTTGTGATTGTTGCCAAAATTTAAGTGATTAATATTTCTGAATTTTAATTTGATTATAAATTCGAAATATAATTAATCAATATATTTTGATATACGATAAATTTTGATTTTAATTAATTTTTTCTTTTGTTAATGTGATTAATATTAAAAACAAAACATAATTAATTAAATTGAATGTCTAAATTACTCAAACCCAAATTAATATATAATTTATAAAATAATGCCTTGATTTTGTAGTAACAAAATGATAAGTGAATGTCACTCACCGCCACTCATTATGTCTTCTTCTTTACAATCTTTTTTTTTTTTTTTTTGAAAAAAAAAAGGAGTGAGAGAAACGATTTCTTAAGAGAAGGACATCACAACCTCCCTTTTCCTCATTTTTCTTTGCTTATGTAGAATTGTTCTGCATTTGTGTATCACGTTTTCTCAAGGTTATGAGGACAGTCATCAGCATTACTGAGAAGAGTTAGGCAGAATGGAATAGAATATTGAATATAATAAATAATCTCTAGTCTGTTGATGGTTCCGTTTTCCATTACCTCTAGTTTACGACAACCTATCCAATCCGTTACTTTAACTTATGAGACACATTACTTTATATAATATCAATTATTGGATAAAATATTACAAAATAACCCAGCACAAAACGCATGTATGGGAATAAGACAAAATAAACGGGGAATTTCTCTGACCCCCCAATTAGATTTCAATAAAACACTTAACCCCATATTTTTACTAAACTAACACTTATCCCCCAAAAAATTATCACCGTTTTCTCAAAACTAACACTTACCCCCCAAATATTTGGGAGGTAAGTGTTAGTTTTTTAAGGGTATTTGGGGGGTAAGTGTTAGTTTAGTAAAAGTGTGGGGTTAAGTGTTTTCTTCAAATCTAATTGGGGGATTATTGTAATTTTCTCCAAAATAAACTTAATTTACAACTTTGCCCTTGATGCCATTTTTGAAATTTTATTTTTGAAAAAGACAGTTCATGACCATTGGGAGAGTGTTCGTCGCTCAACACATAGGGTTGCCATATGAACGCATAAAACCATACTCCATCTCCTTCATTCTGCCAAAATTTAGATCTTTTAAAGATTTTCATACCAATGGATAGTGATATAATGTAATTTGATAAAATTTAGATCTTTTTATATCTAATTAAATGGTTTGATGATAAGGTGAGGTAAGCAAAATTTCCAAAACCAAAGGGAGGGTCATTGATTTTTTATTAGAGGTAAGGGGACGTTTGCCAAATTACCCAAGTTATTTTATTTTCTGCTATGTATTGTAATAATCATGACTGTCAAAATGATGTGGATGAATGAATGGATTTTTTGTATATAGTTGTTGTCAACTTTATGCAAGTCTATAGAATTGTAAACCAAGCAATATAACGGTGACGCTGAGTTGTTATTCCACAAGGACTAAATAAATTGAATATTGAATATTACCAGACTTATACTATTTAGACACTGAACACTGGTGTGAATTATGACTAATTTAATAAAATAAAAGTAAATCTTAACAAGAAGAAAATATGGATGAGAATGAATATGTTAAGCCTATGATTTCACTATAACCCATCTGAATTAATTCATTGAGTCTAATCTTATTAAATTCTGAGTTCAATTACTAAAAGCAAGAATCTCTAATGCTATCTACCATTCTCTTTCAAGAATAGATAAACTTATTCAAGTTGGCCTAACTTAATTATTTCTAATCTGAGTCTAAGAACTCCTTAAACACATTAAACTAATGGATTCCCTTGTTTATTGCTACACAACCAATACAAATATTTATATTATATATGTAGATTTTGATATTAAATTATAGGGTTTATTATTGTATCTAATCTTTCAACTTCAACACAATAACTGAGGTCATTCATGCAATGATCAGATGTATAAAAGCATTAAACACAATAATCTAATACTTAGTAATATCAAAGAAATTCAATAATATAAACTTAAATTATTCAATCTATAGAGCTAGGCTACATCATAGTCTTAGCACAATAAAATTAGTTCATAATGATTGGAAAACAAACAAAGAAAAATTCTAATTGAAAATGGAAAAAGAAAAGTGTGCTTACATCACTGCCCCCATTATGGAATGGTTTCATGCCCCAGCATGGAATGGTTTCATGTCCCAACCAGAACTCTCTGCCTGGAGAATTATGTTCATATTTTGAAAAATCATCAACTTAAAACTTGTAGTTCTATCTCTTAGCTTTTCAACGCCATAAGAATCATTAAATCTTAATATTAGACAAAGAAATTATGTCCAAAATACTGAGAGATGCTCCTAAAAAAAAACTCAAATTGATTCTCTATTGTGTTTTTTTTTTTTTCCATTTTCTTAACAATTTGCCTTCACTTTTGCTTGATTCTTTACCAATCTTTCATCTACAACATAAATAAGTAAAAATTACTAAAACCAACAATAAAGCATAAAAACACACAAAAACAACAAGAATCTAACATTTTAACTTAAGTAAAACGGACTAAAACTAAAGCACATTTTGCATTTATCAATAGTGAAGTTCATTTATACCATATTGTTTCTAGTTTGAGTATAGTTAGAAAATACACTAAAATGAGTTAATCGTTGTCACATGCTCCTATCTTTTACAATTGGATTTTGCATTCTGCTTTTAGGCATTCAGGGTGAATATTAATTACGGAGAGTTGAAAATAAGAAGAATATGATTTGATTTTTCTAATTATTGATTTTGCATTTGAAAGTTGCAACTTGATAAATTACTAAGACAAGGTGGTCAATGTTAATTAATTTTTATTTATTTACATTGAACGTTGTTAGAATTTCATTAGTAGTTCTCTTATATAGACGTGCACTCATGTTTCTTTAGTTTCATAATGCCATCTAAAAGGCTCGTATATATATAAAAACTTCCACTACTTTTAGTAACAACATTGTTAGAGTCCATCTAAAAAAATTCTCTTGAGTCACTTACGAAATTGTTAATTATCTGAACATGATATTTAGGTCTTAACAGGTAGAGTTTGTTTTTAATAGATGCCTATTGATTACTAATATTTGAGCCTTATTCAATAACACACAAGTTCTATTTTGAAAGAGGAAAAACAATTGTTTTCAGGTGTTTTAACCACTAGGTTTTAGTTGCTTACTAGTGTAGAGATCAAAACTTTTAGAGGATCCAACAGAGTAGATAATATTACTACTTGTATCATCATGATGCATATTGCATTAAGTATTTCCATCCGTACAAGCTTCGAAAATCAAGGCCTAGTCCCGAGAATCCAAATTCGGTAATTAATCATAAATTCATCATTGGGATGCAATGAAACCAATTAAATATCAAATATTTGGATTGCATAGCCTCCTAAATGAGAATTCCTTTTGTACTTTTATTATTGTAATTTAGTTGTAATTCGTCTTATGTCATTTGTTGTAATTTTATTTACATTTGTTGTAATTGTTTGTAAGTTTTTTACTTGTATTTTGTTTGTATTTTGTTGAGTTTGTAAGTATCAAATGGTAGAAGAGTTTGTAGAGCTATTTTAAGTTGTAAAATAGCTTACTGTCCATTTTCGTATGATTCTCGCTCGAGCAGACATCAAGCGAAAATGGACAGAAGCTTATTCAGGCCTCTTCTAAACATCCATTAGTATTTTGATCA
>JANLJB010029128.1:3220-13575 GCA_026212285.1 Bursera cuneata | reverse complement strand
TTCAAATAAAAATTTGCTTATAAATTTAAGGGTAAATGACAATATTGTCCTTTCTAGTTAGAACACAAAAATCTTTTAGTTTAAAAAAATTATGAACTTTTTTTTCCCTTTTGTTGCAGTTTTTAATTCTAATTGGAGCATTTGATAACAACCAAAAAAAAAAAAAAAAGTAATGGAGATAATTATTTTATTATAGGGTAAAAAGTTTTTCGTAAAAAGTTGGGGGGAAAAATGTAATTTAGGTAAATCGAAAGCTCCCATAGAAATCTCCGTAGCTTGTAGTTGTGTTCTCTAACTTCCAGGTTGAAACGAAACAAAGAGCCTCGTTAATGTCGCCTCGCCAACTTCCATTCCATATCACATTCAATTACATGCTCTGCTTAACCTCAAACTTCTCCTTTACAAATTAACAACAACACCTTTCTTCCCTCTTCGTTACCCTTCATCTGTACTTCTTTCTCTCCGCCCATTTCATGGCTTCCACTGCTTCCTTCACGAAGTCTTTCCTGTCTTTCAAATCCAATCCTCCCCCAAATGCCTTCTCTTCCCCCAAATCCATCCCTTCCTCTCTTCATTTCAAAACGATGAACAAACCCCATCAAACTTTCACCACCTTCTGCACTTTGGATGCTGCAAAAGGCCCCAAAGAGAGCACACCTATTGAACTAAGTCTGCGCCTTTATTTTATTTTCTTTGAAGACTTTTAATTTTCTCTGTTTTATTAATGATCGTTTGGTTTGGTTTCAGGGTACGAGGCGTTTCCTACAGTGATGGACATTAACCAGATTCGTGAGATTTTGCCTCACAGGTTGGTTAGTTTGAGTAATTGTTCTTGTTGTTGTTGGGTTGATTTGATGTTGAAGGGGGTTTTGTTGTTGTATGTAGGTTTCCATTTCTTTTAGTGGATAGAGTGATTGAGTACAATCCAGGAGTTTCAGCTGTGGGCATCAAGAATGTTACTATAAACGATAACTTCTTTCCTGGCCATTTTCCTGAGAGGCCTATTATGCCTGGTGTTCTCATGATTGAGGTACCTACTACTCTTTACTCTTCTTCCATTCTTCACTTTAATTGAACTCACACTGTCAGCATCCTCATCAAAGCAACAATTTTTTTAGCTCTTCCATGTTACGTTATGTGGTAATCGAAGATAATTCTTTATAAAACAAGATGAACATTAGTTCAATAGTTGATAGTACCTGATCATGCTCTCTTTGGACTTTCATACTCATTGGTGGAGATTCGCAACTATCAAGTATGTTGTGTCTATTTATGTTTAAAGCAATACATTTTTCATCTCTAAAACTTGGTATGTTCCATACTCTAGTTTGTTAATTAAGCAGCAAAAGTTTTACCTCCAAGAAAAACAAAATTTCTAGGTTGCAATAGGCATCATTGATTGGTGGAGATTCTAATCAATTGAATTATCTCTATTAAATTGTTCATTCTCTTTCTGGTTTATCTTAAAGGTTTGTGTTTTTGTTCAAGTATCTAATTTGGCTAGTATTAACCTCTTGTAACTTCTAATCATTCTTTAGATTTCTTGGGCTTCGTTGATCTGAGGAATTCTTTGTCTTCTTGCTGTGGAACTAAATCATCCTTTGACTTGATATTATAGTAATGGCATTGACATTGTTGAAATCAAAATTCAGTTTTATAGGGAAATTGAGAGTCAAAGAGACAAGCGAAGGCTGATCTTTAAGTAGATGCGGCTTGGACAAAAGAAAGAAAAGATGAAATTCTGATAATTAAAATAGCACAACATTATTTTATCCTCTTAACAAAATCTCTGCATCAAGTATGCCTCACTAACGTGTGTCACATTATCTCCCTCTCTTCATCGTCTCTCTCTTTGTATCTTCCTTATTTTCAGTTTTATGCAATTGTTCACCCTTTCGGTTTTCTCACAATGAGCTTTTCTTCTTTTAATTTCTGTAACCTTAAAATCCTATTGGCTCTTTCACCAGGTAACAATGAACTCTGATTGCTACAGTCATACCTAATCCTGTTTTTGCCAAATCCAGAACTTAATTCATCACTATCTCACCACATCAGCCACAAAAGTTACATGGCGTTCAGAGTTAATAGAATCTATAGTAATTGTCACACTGGGCATAACTCACAGTAGCACTCTTCTCGCCTAGTTAAATATGAACTTAACTCAAGCATTGTTGCTTTTTAACTCTTTTTGTTTTCGTTTTTATAAAACTCTTATGGGAGGTTGGGGGTTGCACTTATGCTCCTTGTTTCTTCTCAAATGAATTCATACATGCTGAGCACTTAAGTTTTACTAACTCTTATTGCCTAGTTAAATATAATCTCTCAGATCATGATGTTTTTACTCCACATCTTGTCATAACTGTGACTTATTTATGTAATTCCATCTAACCTGGACAATTAGTTATGAAATGTTATATAACATCTTAATCCCCTGTTATTAGTTGTACCAATAGAAAAAAAAAATGCAATACCTATTGAAGATTGGGGTGAAGATGTTGGATAACAGTGCTGATTGTATGGAACTTCAGATTAGTGTGCAAGACAGTTAGGAGGTCTTGACAGAAAACAAGAGAGCTCTGTCAGATATTTATTCTGCATTATAGGCTTGTCTTAATCTTAGATTTCTGAATGAATTTTGTTCTGAATAGTGGGTGTTTAGTTGATAATTGCTTCCTCAGCAATGGAATTGAAAGAGCGGTTGAGAAAGAGGAAAGAAAACAAAAGTTGCTAGGGTTCCAAAACATTCTTACCAAGGAAGAAGAAGACCATCACATCCTAAAGAAAGCTTTGATGCTTCTGAAGTTCTCAGTTGTTTTTTATTAAAGGTGATACATTACATAGACCCCATATAGACTACTACTCCTCCTAGGCCTTTCAAGAATAGAATGCTGAACAAACAACAGTAAAAAATTAAACTTCAACTGAGAATAACTGAGGAATCACAAATTTAACACAACTAAACCTAAGAGATTTATAACCTGCTGCTCTGCGAGACAACCAATTGAATTTCTAAAATGAAATAAAAACTAAATTAGAATTATTTGAATATAAAGAAATATAAAAATCAAGTTTTTGTTCTGTTGTGACTGTAATTATAAATTTCTCAGGTTGGAATATGTTTTTCTGGACATTTCTGAGTTGTAAAGCAAGATGATGGTATTCAGATTTGCTTCTCCATTTATATCATCATGCTTTTTCTGAAATTAGTTCAACCCTACCTCAACGTGAGTGTTTATAAGAAGTATTTTCTTGCTTACCAATTGTAATGATAAGATAGTCGAAGATGAAAAGCACTAGATCCCACAATTGCAGAAGCTCTAGTTGCCAGAGAAGGCACTCTCCTGAATGACTAGATGGTTTTGGGGGCAATAGCACATTTTATATGTTGCCCAGTATAATAGTCAAAGTGATTATAGTTAACTCATACTTATAGTTTATATCCAGGATGAAAGTACAATTGAAACTAAGAATAATGAAACTATCATCTGTTTTAGATAGATAAATATTAATGTTGATCTCCTATCTGTTAACTTCATCTTTTGGGTAAAGCGTTTACTTAACATGGTATTAGAGTAGAGGTTTTGAGTTTGAATCCCTTGCATGTCACTTATCTACATCTTCATTTCAGTCTGGTCCATTTCTCTGTCTGGCAATTTGTGGTTTGGGCCTGTTTTGATCATGTTGCACAAGATTGGTTGGTGGTTTTGAGTGGTTGAAGTCGAAAGGCTGTAGGTTTTGGGATGAATAAAGGTCTTTTAGGAGAAAGCTTTACTTTCATGAGCCATAGTTAATGGGTTTCCTTTGTTTTAGAAGCAAAATATCGTTCATAAAAATTCCCGTGTTATACACATAGAACACTTGTGCACAAATGAGTAAAAGGCTCGTTTGAAGTCCATCAAGTAAAGTTTCAATTCCAAATTTCTAAGGCATTCAAGCTTCTCTCACTTAGGCACTCACCTCACCTAACATCCAACATGATATAAGCAATTTGCTTTTGAGAAAGTACATATTCAGCCATGGCCTGTTAATAAGAGAATAAATCTCATTTGGCCTGCAAACTTTGAATTGCTATAGTTCAACTCTTCTGAAGCTTTTCCATTCTTTATGTTTTATGTATTTTAGTAAAATGCTTGAAACACTTTGGATCCAGGCAATGGCACAGGTAGGTGGTTTGGTTATGCTGCAACCAGATGTGGGTGGCTCTCGTGACAATTTTGTCTTTGCTGGAGTTGATAAAGTAAGATTCCGAAAACCAGTGATTGCAGGTGACACTTTGGTCATGAGAATGACTCTTATCAAGCTACAAAAACGCTTTGGAGTAGCAAAGATGGAAGGCAAAGCTTATGTGGGAGGTGAGGTGGTCTGCGAGGGCGAGTTTTTGATGGCTGCTTCTTTTGATTAGTTTTCTGCTTCCGTGGTAATATTTCATTCGGTGCTAGTCAGGTTTCGTTGAGTGTACCTCTTTCTTTCATGCCCATCGTTTTCAAAAAAATTTCAACCTTCTTCGCGAACTTATTAATCTCATTGAATTTTCCTAGTTGATGTGCTTCAGAAATGTGATGTCATTGTATGATTCAAGCACTAGTTCGCTATGTTTACTTGTACTTCTCTTTGTTACAATACCCAATTTTTATCTTTAAACCGCAGATGATGGCCATGTACTACCAATACAATACCATATGATTCATGCATGATTCTGAAAATTATTTATGCTGAGATCTTAATGATAGGAGACTCCACAGAATGAGAAAAAAAAATGTTTTGATACTTGAATTGTTACCTGTTTTGATTGATTGTAAAGATAGTTAAAAAAGGATTGAAAGATTGTAGGAAAACAACAATGCAATTGGGATGAATTTCTCTTAAACCAACTATATTATAAATTATTAAAATAGAATTAATGATAAATGAGTTTATAACTACAAAAGTTGTCATCATTGGCGAGCTTGTTGGAACTAATTTCCATCGTAGCATTTAAATTTGTGATAATCATAGCATCAAGGATTTTTAAAATTTTTTTACCTGCTTTTAAGGTCACTTATATTCGTAACTTATAGATGAATTGTGTTGATCAACCAACTACTGCGTGTTGATGAAATTAACAAGAATACAAGTTTCGTGAAAACTCCGAGCAAATTCGACAATGGCTAGGATATGTCACCCCTTTGCTCTTGGATCACACGCCTAGAACTTGACCACCCTAGAAAACACCCAAGGTTAAACACGTCTCTCTTCCACTTGTGGGATTTGTGTATTTTCAATCAAAATAAATCAATTGATTGATCAATTTGTCACTTAACATATGCATGTATATATAGGACAAACGAAGAAAGTATTGAAAGCATAATCTATTTTAGAAACTAAATTAAGGATATGTAATCTATTTTAGAAACTAAATTAATACAATCTTTTGCATAGATAAGGAAGGTAATAAAAAAAGAAAGAAGATATATTTCTTAGTTCTCAAATTGGCATCGAGCAAGAGATTGAGATTGATGAACAAAATGTTACACTTGGGCAGGCTTAAGGACAAAAGATTGGGAAAACTGGACTGTAAGAATTGGACCTAGATAAGGTTGTTCCAAGCTCGGTTTGGAATCGACCAAGGCTTTGGCTTTTGAGAAAGATGCAACCTTCCAAATAATATTGACATAGAATGGTATGTGTTGTTGTGATCTTGAATCCCACATCACTCTCGCACTGTCCACTGAACCTGTATATAAGCAGAGGCCAATAGCCATTTACTTATGTGATGCGTTTTAAAGCCGTGATGTTGGCCCAGTAGGCACCAAAGCGGACAATATCACTTAAGGCTGTTTATAACACGATCGCGATGGGAGGATGTGTTGTGATCTTGAATTTCACATCGCGATGGGAGGGTGTGTCGTGATCTGGGGCTAGTTTATAACACGTGTGACTACAATTTCTTTTTGCTTGTTTACTTTCTTTCACCCTCTTTTCAATATGTGTACCATCAAAATCAAAGGGTATAGTCCTAGAAAAATTTGTAAGCAGCAGATTCTGATTTTTTTTCCATATAACGAGCCAAACTAAAATCGAACATATGAGAAAAGAGTTAACAACAGTTAAAGAAATCATGAACGTTGATTGCAAACAGCCTAGATAAACAGCATCGATCTAAGGGGCACCATAAGCCGTTGTCTTTCCCTGGTGAACAAACTCTCTCTCAATTCGCAACCTGGAGCTCTAATATCAATTGTTGGAAAAAATGTGTAAAAATACTTAGCATCAAGATTGATAATAAGTGAAAAATAAATCACATTACACAAATAAACACAATATTTAACATGGTTCGGTATCAATAGCCTACATCCACGGATGAGGAGATTAAATCTACTAGATCATAATTATACAAGAGTATAAGAGATCACATATCAAACTTGATATTCTACCAGATACCCAATATTGGAGAGCCTTAAAACTATTCTTTGTTTCACCTGCTCCATCCCGGTGTTGTTTATATTTCTTTCTTCACTCTTCTCACATCCTTGGCCATACAAGGGATGTTTATCCCCTATGTCTAGTCTCTCTCTCAAATCTTTCTCATACTAGAATTGATTCTTAACCCCTATATTTATAGGTCTATATAGGGATCTTCTAATTCTAACAGAAGTAGAACTCCTATTTATTAAACAACTATATTTTCCTATTTTTTCTATTTTTCCTCTTGTAAAATTCAACTTGAATTAGGAAACGAGTCACAATCCCAACAATTCGTAACTTATAGGGGACTCCCAAATAGGATTAATTTAAGGTGACTCCCAATTCCCAATTAAGGTTGGGTGCAGCCTCCAGACCATCCGTAAGTAGCGTTGTTTTTAGCCGCACTCCCCTTTAAATTTCCCTCAGGCTTTTGAGAATTTGGCCTACTCCCATATCCATGGATATGACTCTCATTTTTCATGCATGCAAGTTTCCAAAAACTTTCAATGAAAATTAAACTTTCGTTTATTATCTTAAATGAGAAAATTAAGATAATAAAAAGTAAAAACTAACAATAATAGTAGCGGCGGCCTTGAAAGGAATCTGTTCACTCCACAACCCGGATAAGAAGGTCCATTGGGCCAAAATCCTGCCCAATCTAACTGTAAAATTTTTCAAAAGCCCAACGTGATATTTCTATTACATTTCTAGATCACCAACCCATAGCTAAAATCCAGCTATCCACACAAACAAGACTCCAACCAGAACGAGCAGCACAATCACAAACCAAAACAAACACCAACAAGCACAATCGCCACAAACAGACCCCCACAACACAACCAATATTGCAAACATCCACCACTTTTCCCCTAACAGATACTTCTAATCTCCGAACATCCAACCAAAACCCATCTCCGTCGTTGTGGAATCCAGAGATGACTGATCAATTAATCATGGATGGTCCTTTCATTTTTCTAAAGACAAGGTGCCCTGAAACTAAAATACATTTATGATTTATCATTTTTTGGGCTGTAGCAGTTAAGCAAACATCATATCAACTATAAAAGGATGTGATCATCTTGGAAATTTCTCTCTTCCAGTACCCTTGTTTCATGCTCTGCCAGAACAGAGATCATCGCAGTGTAAAATATGAAAGAGTACATCCGTGTAAATCTTAATATCTCTTATCTATTTGTGCTTGTATTCGTTGATGTTATGATGTTTATACAAATGTAAGAACTAAGTTATACAAGCAAAGAGAAAATCAAAGCCAAAATAAAGCAACTACAACGAGAAAAACACTTATACCAAATTAAGCCTAAAATTAAGTCAATATTATTCACGGCAGCTTGCTCTTAATTTGTAATAGAATAATTTTTTAATGTTGATTCAGAGTATCTCTATTTGATGGCTAATGAGGGACAAAATTTTATTGATATGTCTGAAGTCAACCGAAGAATAATACCACAAAAGCCCATTAATTTTCTTTTCCTATATCTTTTTCTTTGTTAATTTCATTTGATTCAGTTGTTTTCAACATTCATATTTTTCTTTCACTTGTTCTAATTGCCAGATCTATGAATACAACATTTGCTTATAATGATCATAATAATAATAAAAGTTAAGGAAATGATAGAGATTGTGAAGAAAAATTAATATCTTATGGATACAGTTTACTGATATAACTTCCAAGTTTTGTGCACTCACTGAATTGAAGAAACAAAAAGAAGAGAAAAGTGTATGTAATGCTAGAAAAGAAAGTTTTCATCTTCTGACTTATAATCCTTAACAATTGAATTTCTGGTCTCACTTAAGTTTTTTGATCATTGTTTGTCATCAATTGGAACAATTCAATCGCATTAATTTCATTGTGTTGTTGATTGAAACTCTTATATCGAAGAATAAATTTAGTTAGAACATCTATGGATATTAATATCTAACAAATAGAGGCAAACTATTATTGATCTCATTATTATACAATATAGATCGTATCAAATCCTACCAATGAGATAGTCCATAAAAGATCTAAATATAATATGTTTGACCTTCTCATGAGAAATTAACTTAAAACTCCTATATATCAACTCCTACCAATAAGAAAGTTTCTCCTAATAGCACATAATTTTGTCATAATATCTGTCATCTTCATTCGTTCCATTGGAGATTCCGTTGAGCAAAGAACTCCAATGCTCACAATAGAAGTCAATTTCCATATAAGTGCTACCTCTAACTTCTAGTAGAAGTGAAGGTTCAACAATCTCCATCACTCTTTTTGGCAAAGCCATCTTCGCGAATTCATGGAGAGTAAGTCCTTCATTAAACATGTTGTCAGTTGGTCGTCTTTTGAGGAAAATCTCCAACAACATAATTCCAAAGCTATACACATCTCCTGACATAAACACTCCACCACCCATACCATACTTTGAAAGATATGTTGATTCATCATGTTAGTTATTAATTGTCAATTGCCATATAAGTGCTAACATGCATGTAGATATATATGTAATAAATAAATAATATGGCAGCATAAATAGTAAAGAACCAAATATAAAAAATGAATGAAATACTGACCTGGGGCAACATAGCCAATAGTTCCTTTTATTCCAATTGAGCTTGATTGAGTTTGAACAATGGGGTTAAGTGGTGAATTATCTAGAAATTTTGATAATCCAAAGTCGCTAATATGTGCGACCATTTCATGATCAAGCAAAACATTGCTTGGCTTCAAATCACCATGGACAATTGGTGGTTGGCAGTGGTGGTGAAGATATTCTATTGCAGAAGCCACATCAATTGCTATGTTTAATCTTTGAATAAGACTTAAATTACAAGAGTGAAGTTGATCATTTCTTTGATACAACATTTCCTCTAAGCTTCCATTTTGCATATACTCGTAAATTATAGCCCTAAATTCACTCCCTTTAAAATCAATGCTTGAGCAGATAGTGATGACTTTGATGAGATTTCTGTGTCGAACATTTCTTAATGCTTGACATTCAACCACAAAACTCTTGGAAGCCCTTTTCTCCTTAAGGTTAAGCACCTTCATTGCAATTAGCATTCCATTTTCACCTAGATTGCCCTTATACACAACACCGCAACTACCCTTACCAATCATGTTTGATGATGAAAAATCATTAGTTCCCTTACTTAGCTCCGCATAGGATACCATTGGAAACTGTTCTTCTAACTGTAGCACTCTAGAAGATTTTGGAGCAGATTTTCTTCTTCGTGTGAGAACAGAAACGAAGCAAACTAATAAAACCAAGGATGAAGCAATCACTGGAATGAACACCTTGAGAAGAGAGGATTTTTGTTTCTTCAATCCTTTGGAGTGGCACAAGGGAAAATGCGATTCATCTAAACCCCCACAAAGATTATCATTTCCAATAAGTGAAATCTCTGTTGAATTGTTAAAAACTCCTTTTGTTGGTATCTTGCCCTGAAAGTTATTATAAGAGAGGTTCAAGTACTCCAAGAAGGATAAATTCTCAAGATATTGCGGAATTTGGCCTGACAAATTATTGCGAGAGAGGTCTAGCATTTTCAAGCTTTTCAAAGAACTCAAAGAAGAAGGAATGGTTCCATCAAAATAATTGTACTGCATATGAAGATATTCTAAGCTTGTACAACCACCTAGAGAAGTAGGAATCTGTTGAAATATTTTCTAGATTTGGAGAATAATATTTTACAGATTTGGTGAATATTTCAGATTTGGTGTTTATGATTCTTTCCTTGTTTATTGATGTAAATATTCTTAGGATATTCTGTATTAATTCTTAGATCTCTTATTTCCTGTATTAGGGTTAGCTTTGTATTATATAAAGACCCATTGTATACAGAGTTTTTATTATTCAAGAAATATAAAAATCTCTTTATGGTATCAGAGCAGGTTTCTCTGCCTTGCATTT
>JANLJB010029127.1:0-13569 GCA_026212285.1 Bursera cuneata | reverse complement strand
GTAAGCTATACCATTTTTCTGTTTTATATGGCCAAATGAAAATTTATAGGTATCGCTCATAGAATGGTAACTAAAGGCATTCATGGGAATAGTTGCGGGTATATATATATATATATCACTCTCCAAAACAATAAATTAACAAGAAGAAATGAACTACTTGAGGAATTTCCCAAATTTGTAAAAGCAGTTTGATTAATATGCGTAGGAATGATTGAAATTTCACAGATTAGGGAGAGTTACATCTGAGATGACAAAATGATGAGGAGAGAAGCAAGTACTCAAAAACGATAAGTGATCGCTTTCAAGATTACTGTGGTTTAATTTTTAATCAAACTGAAGAGGTGGAGATATAGCTAACCCTAAACTATCAATTTTTAAAGATATAAAGCATGTATATAGTTGTCATGGTAGCGTACGATGTTGGGTTACATTTGGACACTTTCACACTGATCAGTTCACAACATGTTCTCAAAATATGTATAGATTCTTCTTCTAGTAAGCACTTCGTTTCCACCTCTGTCAGACATACGTTTAAAGCATATTAGAATTGTTGACTTCTTGTCGATTTCCATAAAGTTAATCTTATTACGTGTTGAGTTAATCGATTGATGCCTTTAATCATTGGTTGAGAGGCTCAACTTCTGATCCATCTTACAAGGAAGTTGGTATATATTACGTTTTAGGGTTTTGTAGCGATTGCTTGATACTTGATGCATGTAGTTTAGGTTTAACAAAAGAGATGATGAGTGCGCTATATTATATATAATCTGTAGTTAACCAAATAATTAACTTCAACAACAGAGAGCCTGTCTGCTGCAGATTACAACATCGCACAAATCAAAGCTTGAAATATATTGATCATGGTTAGGAACCCGGGTCGATTATCTTTGTCTGGGCAGCTTTAGCTAGCTTGAATAACATCGGCTGCTAAANAAAAAAGTCGACAGGAGTAGACCGTGACAGATAACAGATTGAATATGGTTGCAATGCAATCTAGTGCTGGGACTTTCAGCGGGTGAGATATGTACTAAGAAAATAATAATTTGTCAACTAAATAGCTAGCAATTGGTGGAGAATTGCGGCTGCAAAAAAAGATTCTATTAAGTTATATAATTAGCTATAATAATCAATTGATAATATCATTATGGTTAATGAATGTTGACTTCACCTGCTGGAGAACATTATGTAATCTATTAATAATCAAGATTTCACTTGATTTTCTCATCAAACCAGCCAAAATTTTTTATTAATATTCTATCACCATCCCATGCATATAAATTAATATACATATAATTGGCTTGGAAATAATATTTAATACCACGACCGAACGTGAAAAAAAAAAAAGAACAAAAAACAAAAGGAAATTAACAAAAAGAAGAAGAAGAAGAAGAAGGATAGCGATTAAGTTCGACTTAAGATCGATCAAAGGATGCGACGCCAAAATCCCATTCATGAGCGTGGAATATTCATAAATAATAAGATATGAAAACAGTGCCGCTTACACAAATTAATAGTCCATTTCGACAGGAAACAAGTTGTAAATGAAGCTTTCTAGCTAGGCCTAGGTAGTGAGAATATATTGAATATTGTTGATTTGCTGTCCCCTAAATGTGAATTGAAAAGGAATGACGAATCGGAGACTGTCTCATGCAGATACTTATATATATAAGAATGAATTATGTATCTGTAACATCAAGTGAATATGTATAGTTACGTTTTCACCACAAAGATGTTGATGATGATCTTGATAAGCGATGCGATTGATTAATCTTATATATAATTATGTGTCGATGAGACATGAATGCATATTTGTCAAGGTTGGATTGTCATTAAAGCACATCACGACTTTCCACCATCAAATGCATCTTATCGAAACACTATTGATGAAGCCCGAATTGTAGTTAGGCTTCCATCAAATTAATCGATAAAATTAATCAATTCTCTTAATGGTCATCATGCAATTATAATCACATGGTACCTAACACTAACCAATTAACAAGGCTTATCACCTTTTAGCTGGCTGCTAGTAATTAAATTAATTTATATTGAACAGCGAAGTGTAGCGAAATTCATTTAATATTGGTGGTGCCTATAGAAAGAGCCAAAAACTAGTACCTCAAGGAGGTTATGAAGGACGAACGACCACACATGAGAAGACTATAAATGTTTCGTGTGGTAATGATGGCTTTGGCTCCATTAGTTGTGGTTAACATTTCATCGGAAAGGGAATGTCACCAAATGACCTATGTACCAACAATTTCATAATCTAGAGTGCCCACACAGTTGAATTTCGTTTCAGTTCAGTTCAGATAAGGTTACTGTTATTTCTCTTTCAATTTAATAACACCAAACTCATAAGTTTGTGAGTTAAATGGTCTCTTTGCCAAGCCTAAGATGTAGTTCAAACTACGTAATGTATACAAATCATGTACGGCAAGCAGTTTTCCAAGATGAGTTACGTCATTGGTTGGTAATTGAATGACACAAAATTCAGTTTAAAAGAAAATGAAAAAATTGATGTAATTATTTGCAAAACAAGTTGCATGCCTTTATATTTAGTGGGTCTGATTCGTGGAAAGGAGAAGCGAGACTTGTCGTCCATGGAGAATGAAAACACGCACACACACACACCACACGTATATGTTATGTGCAAAGATTCGATGATGAGTGAATCGTTATAACAGTGTTGCGAATCTTGTTCGTGCATAGTTATCTTTTCAAGACGCACAAATTTTGTCGTTGAAGCACATCACACTCGGATATGTTATCACTCGTAAACAGACCTCTTCTACACATTTTCTCGGAGGGAGGCCCAATTAGAGGGGGCCCATGAGAAGGGCTTACCGACGGACCCTACAAAAAAGCCGTAAACAAATTCTAGGCCTGAGTCCTGACCCTGCCTTTTGTCGGTCCGCTGATGATTGTTATATATTAAATAATTAAAATTATTTATTTATTTATAACTATAATCTGTTCTTGCGCTCTTTAACACTCTTACCCACGTTTTTGTTGAGACTTGGCGGAGCCGGTTTGGTTCTGATTTTGTTAGGTGTGTGGGTCCTCATTGTATGGCAAAAGGTAACATCTCAGAAATTGATTGCAAATAAATTTTTACTACAATCATGAAAATTCGTATTTAMTTGACAGAGTTTTGAGTTTGGAAGTAAATCCATTGTTGAAAAGTAAGGCAATGAATTTGATTGTTTAGTTAGACATTCAATGAATTTTGAGTCCGAATAACACACCTTTTTCTTCTCTGCTTTTTTTCATCTTTAAGGTTTTACAAACCCAACACGGAAATGTACAATATTCTGCAAACAAAATTTTTATTTTTTAAGTAATTTTAAAAGTTGTGCTAAAATTCCAGTAGGCCTTCTATTGATTCTTGATCTTCATCTACCATTTAACGAAGATCAAGCCCATCTACATACTGATATGAACTCTCCGCTACTCTTGATGTGAGATGAAGCAAAAGCTCCTTTCTGTAGACCATGCACTATCAAACATTCTTAAACTTCTGTAAGTACATATTGACTAAAACAAGCTGTCGGCGAGATCTCTAGTTGAGGACCCTCCGACATATAACAAGGTAAATCCAAATTAATTGACCAATATATCAAAAAAAAAAAAAATGAAAAGTGACACTTAGTTTGCTGCCAAGAAGCTGCAGAATGTCATCACAAAAATTTGTATCATACGAAGGCCACTCCAACCAAAACCAATTATGCAATACCAAGATACTATTTTGGTAATATATATCTTCATGGAACTTAATGGAGAACCCAACTGTTCAAAACTCTTGGCCCTTTTCAAAGAGAAAAAGAAAACAAAACAAGTATGAGATGAGAGGACTTTGAAACAGAGGCTCCAAAACATAACTTTGGTCCTCTGTCATACTCTCCTTCATTCTGGGCAAAGGTAGCAAAAATAACACCTGCCCTGTTTTAAGCTTAGTTTAAGCTCCGTTCATTTGTCAAGCGCTCGGAAAATAAAAGAGGGATACAGCACCAGTTATAAAGTTTAAAGTGATACTGTGAATTTCGCTCAACTTTTCGGCAATCCAATACTTTAATGTTAAAAAAGGAAAAAGACATAGTAGGAAAGAATAGAAAAGGGTTTAACATAATCATTAAAGCAAACGGTAAATGCTTGATGCTTGTAACAAACAGATAATTCCAAGGATATGCAATTCAAGGCGTTTGTAGTTCAGTTTAGAAAGTTACCAATGCCCAATCCATTTCGTGTCATAAGGGGAGGCAAAAGAGTTTTTGAGTTCCTTTGTGCTTGTTGATCTACTTAAAGCCTCATCCAATTATTTTCCTGTAGTAGCCCATGCCCAAAAGGTTTGGCACATGTAAAGGTAAATCACATTATAAATTATTCCTCCTAGGCCTATACCTCTCATGCTCGCTTGCAGACTAAATCTATAGCAGAAAAAGAATGCGGATAAAATTCGTCTGTTTTTGTCGATTGATTTGACTACAATATTATAGATCTATACTTCCTCTGTTTACCACCATCCTATCAATCTTAAGAGAATAGTTGCATAATATTAGAATCAGCACTCATTGGTAATGAAGATTCTAGCACACTCATCATGTTATCTATGCAATTGAAGCTCTTAAAACTTACAGAAAAATCATTTACTTCCTCTCACAAGATACTCAGAGAACTCTACAATCACTACCTTTCTTACCATACGCTAAACCATGCCATCCTCAAAGGGATATAATTTGAAAACATCCCAATTTCTTTGCACTCAAATCCAACTATAACAGCTAAATTGTAATCAGTAGTATCTATGGCTAGCTCATCCTACGTTTCTCATTCCTAAACGTTGAACCAACAATATTGTTACAAAGAGATCAACACAAGCTTCTCACCCTTGTGTATAAACCTTACACAAATTAATTTCAAAGAATTTGCTGGACAATCATGGCACATTGGCTTCTTACATATGTTCAACAAACTTGTTTAAGAAAGAAACATAATCCTTAGAAGGAGGCTCAGCTTCTGTTCAGAATTCAAAGTTTTGTTGGAGCTGACATGCCTAATCAGTAGTCACTACTTAGATAGTGTGAAGGCTTTTAAGCATACGCGTTTAAAGGACAAAGCACTCAAGCAAATAATCATATCTCATCCACAAAAGTTCATATATGTTGTTATTAATTTTTCCTCAAGATCAATTAGCTTCTAACAATTTTAAAGCCTCCCCTATCTCTGACTTTGCATTTTTATAAATCCTAAACTATCAAAAGCAAACCTAGAACAAACTGAACAACAACACAGTTAGTCAACAGAGAAACAAGTTTTGTTCTCAGTTAATTTATTACATATTCGAACAAGTAAGATTACATATATTACTATGGCAGTCTCAAGAAAAGATCCGTTTTTAACCAAAGCAAGCACAAAATCAGCTACAAATGGGACAAAGCACTAACCCATTTTCATTACAATCAGGACATCTCACCACAAAACTCCTCCCTTGCTTCTGCCCCATCCCTTCCTCTTCGCCCTTCACACTCATTGCGATCTTACAGCTACCATTACACGCAAAACATGGCACGAATCTCACATCTCCACACCCTTCACACAAGCCCTTAACTTTCCTCTTCGGAATCCCTTCAATCAACTCGCTGAACCAACCCTCTTCGATGATTTTCAAAACCTCTTCAGCGCCACCCACGTACCTCCCTTTCACAAACACTCTCGGAGGCACCATCATCCCTTCCCTCTCTTTGTTCTTCATCAACTCCCTCAACTCTTCTCTGAACCCTCGATCCATCGATATATCTCTCTCGCAGATCACCACTCCAAAACTTTCCAGAACGGATTTGATAGCGTTGCACGCTTCGAACGTCTTGCGTATGCCTCTCAATGTCGTCGTATAAACCACCACTTTGTCTTCACCGTTAGAGGGGCATAATTTCTCGAATTTGTCGAGAACATTAACGTTCTTGGATGCTCTGGGAAAGCTGAGATGAAGCGGCTTGAAGATGAAGTTGGGATTTGAGTTTTCTTTGGAGTGTTGTTTGGAAGAGAAACGGAAGCTGCTGTCGGTTTCGAGACCTGACATGAGTTCCCAAGAGTTGATGACTTCCGGATCGGAGGGGAGGAGCTTGGGTTCGGAGAGGGGGGTGGGGAAAATGGAACCGAGGGTGAATCTAGGAGGCGGGGTTGGCGGAGTAGTGGCGGTTGCGTTGGAGGTGGTGGCATGAGGTGACGGTGGGTCGAGATTGAGGAGGCCATAAGTGGTGGAGGTGAGTGAAACAATGTGGTGACTCAGTGCTGAGCTACCGAGTTGAGCGAACTCGTCGTCTTGGTTGAGCAAATTCGATGAAACACAGCCCATGAAGACGGAGAGGGATGAAGATGGTAACGGAGATAGTGGCTTTGAAATTTGAAAGAGATTTGGAGTTGTGAATTGTTATTTTTTTAATTGATTAATCAAACTTTTGTGAGGGAACACGCGAGTTTTGAGTTTGAGCGCTAAAATTAATTCAAATTAAATGAGGTAAAGAGTATAATTTTGGGGTTTGATTGGGTTACTAAGTGGTAAAATTTTATTGCCTCACTGACACTGACGACAAACACTGCCTTAGGTTGCTTCACGGTATCCCATTGATTGATTGGATGTCTCGTTGGCTCCTGGACATGGCCTCGCCTGTTCCTAAGTCTGCACCCATTGGTGGGGTTGGCTCAGCAAACAACCAGACCCGACCCGTCTACATCGACTTGCTGCACCTCAATTATTTGACCTTCAAGTAATTGCCTCGCTTGCAGGCTCCTCGGCAAAAGCACAGATTTAAGTTAACTTTTCGTTTTTCTCAGTCTAGTTTTTCGGGCTAACGTAGGTTCATATTCATTCATGTATGCAAAAATTAGGGATTACGCAAAGTAATTTGTAATGGAGTTGGTACTTGCTACAATACATGAATATTGAAAGGAAGCAACATGCTGAAGTAAAAAACTACGCCAGAAATTACCATTTTAAATTAAAGCAAAACAGATAATTTATGGAGACATTTTGGTTAATAAGAGAAGGTTTATTTTCCAAAACATTCCATTACGTGTTAGTTTTTTGTTTCTATGAGGACATGGTGATAGTGGGACAATGTGGGTTAAAAGTAAATGACATGAAAGAAGGGTAATAGTATTAATATATGTGGATTGGACTAGACTGAAGATAGCCTGGAGAGGCAGCCTTTTGTATTGAGGATCTTTGAACAAAGGCAAAGACTAAAGAATCAAAGGAATACATTACAGTTGAAGGCCAAGTTGTAAGCAGCGGTTTTCAGATGATGGGAATACACTCTTTTTCCACAATCAATTGCAACTCATGGCAGGATGTTATTTATTTCACATGGAAAGAAAAAACCTAGCTTGGAGTAGCATGGTTTTCTGTTATTGGTCCGAGACTAGTGTAATAACATTTAATATGTTAAAATTGTCCTTATTATATAGTTGGGTTCGGACAAGAATCATTATTGGAAAAGCAGAGCAACAGTTTGACCAGCTACGGGGAAATGAAGCTAACTCTTCCCAGGCCCGGCTACCAAAAACACAGGATTCCTCTTCTAAGCAACTGCCTTCAAGTAATTTTGTTTTATGGTCTTCGAGGTCTATACTATACCATTCAAGAACATTACACATTGATCATCAACTGAACTAATCTCATCTCTCTTTCTCTATATCTTGTCCTTTAGCTGCTGCTGCTGCTGCTCATAACACGTGAAGCCAATAGGTTTGGTCAGTTAATTATTAAAGAGAGGATAAAAGTATGTTCATGCTCCTTCAGAAAAGCCTATCAAAATCAATCTTCAATGTAACTTTGGATTCTTTGTGACATTAAAAACTCAAGTCTTTCTTTCTCCCTCTAGTGTCATCTTCTGTGACAATTTCATGTACAAATTACAAAGCTGTTGTTGTTTTGACAGCCTCTGACACCTCCTTTAGTTTTTTCCCATGCCACTACCCAACACCTTTGCTTCAACTGTATATATATTGGAGCTCGGAAATCCAGTAGATTCTGCACAAATAAACGTTATCTTCTCTCTCTTTCTTGCTTTGCTTTATTATGATCTTCTTCTCATCATAGCTGTATCAAATTCAAAGCTTTCTCATACCTACCATGGGAAAGAAAAATGGTACGTCATGGTTAGCAATAGTGAAAAGGGTTTTTAGGTCCCCTACTAAGGAGAACGAGAAAAGAAGTAGCAAAAGGAGGGAAGAAGAACGTGAGCAAGAAGAGGAAGAAAAGGTAATCTATATATAAGTAATTTAGATTTTATTATACATATGTAGAGATTTTATCATTTGGTGCCTATATTGTTGGGTTTGTACAGAAAAGAGAGAAAAGAAGATGGCTTTTCCGAAAGCCTAGTATTGATCATCATGCAAAACTATGTGAAGCGAAGGCAGCAACAAATACTAATACTACTACTACTACAGAAGTGATCCCTATTTTAGCTGCTGATCAAAGACACGCTATTGCAGTGGCAGCAGCAACTGCCGAAGCTGCCGTGGCGACAGCCCAAGCAGCGGTGGAGATCGTTAGACTAACTAGGCCTACCAGTTATGTTAAAGAACACTATGCTGCTATAGTTATTCAGACGGCTTTCAGAGGCTACTTAGTGAGTAATAAATTCTTTTTTATCTCAAGTCAATATTTACACAGGCTTATTTATATAAGTTTCTTGCTCTCCATTGTTTAAAGCACATTCTATTTAAATATTTATATATAAAGATACGTATATTTATACATTCTTAAGGCAAGAAGGGCTTTGCGTGCACTTAAAGGGTTAGTGATGCTTCAAGCTTTAATTAGGGGACAAAACGTCCGAAAAAAGACCAAATTAACACTAAAATGCATGCAAGCGGTGGTTCGAGCGCAACATAGGATGCGTGATCAACGAGCAAGGCTTTCGCATGATGGTAGCAGAAAGTCAATGTTTGCTGAAATCAACAGCTTATGGGAGACTTCAAATCTTCAGGACATTAAGAACAGGAAGTCAACAGTAAGTTTTATGGTCCTCGACTACATACGTTCATTAATTATACCAACCTTAATTTTTCTAGTACTCTAATAATTTCCATTTTCACAGTCCAAAAATGCAAGTGGTACCATAGATGACTGGGAAGACCGTCCACATTCAAGCCAGGGAATTGATGGCATGTTTCCAAGTAGAAAGGAAGCCGCTCTGAAACGCGAAAAAGCCCTCGCTTATGCTTTTTCTAATCAGGTTAGTCACTTTCATCTTGTAGCTACGAAATGTTTGTTTTGGTTTTGGACCTATATACGAGTAATGAGCTTATCTACTCAATATTTTCATGTGATATGAAGATATGGAGATCTCGCTTAAACCCATTTGCAGGAGATGAAAAGGATGTAGAAGAAAGAACTAAATGGCTTGATCGGTGGATGGCCACCAAGCAATGGGACACTAGCATTAGCAGAGCTTCAACTGATGTAAGAGACCATATAAAGACAGTAGAAATTGACACGTTTAGGTCTTCATGTTCGGCTCCAACTCTCCAGAAATGCCACTCTCGAAATTACGACCAAAAGCAGACCAGGGCCCAATCTGTTGCTTCTCCACTTCACCGGGCACAACAGCAAAGTCTTTCTCTCCAACAGTACTCGACTGCCACGCCCTCTCCGCAAAAAATAAAACCACTTCAAGTGCGTTCAGCTAGCCCTCGATGCCTGAAGGAAGGAAGAAGTTACTCAGCAGCACAAACCCCTGCCTTAACTGGCTTATCTCATTATGTAACCCGCACAAGTGAGGCTGCTGACACTTCTACAATGCCCAACTACATGGCTGCCACTGAATCTGCCAAAGCTCGAGCTCGGTCACAGAGCACACCAAGGCAGAGGCCATCAACACCTCAGAGAGAGCGAAGTGGATCAGTGAAGAAACGCCTGTCTTATCCAGCTCTTGAGCTACACCAACACCATGGTGTTGGCACTGCATGTAGTGCTTCTAGCCAGAGCTTAGGAAGCGCCAGCTTCAAGAGCCTGCATGGCGGCTATTTTGGAATTGCGCAGCTGTCAAATTATTCCTCCGGCTATACAGAGAGTTTCGCGGGCGAAATTTCACCATCATTTTGTGGTTCAAGATTCTCCTTCAATTAGTTATCAATTTACTCCTGTCTCAACCTTCTTGGTTATAAGCTAGATAAATGACATGGATTTCCATAACTCGCCCTCTACGAAAACAAGTTGAGATAGAATTGATTGATTTCAATTAAATTGTAGAATCCAGAGATTGAATTGATTAAAATGAGTGAATCACTACCAAGTTGCCTAAAGTACAAGAGTTGGAGATTTTAAGTGATGACAAATATCCCTAAGTAGCAACTAATACGTTGGTTATGGGGCGATCTTGCTGCCAGGACGCTGCCCCATCCCATAGTACCCAGAAGAACAAAATGTAATTAACTAGAAACAGTTTCTCTATGCAGTAAACTATTAAGCAATGAACTGCCAAAAGCTCCAGAAATTATTCGTATAGAATTGTTGTTAGAGCTGGTCCAAATTTACCAGGATCATTGATTACATACACAATGAGCTTAAAGTTAAGACTGCAAAGAGAGCAACCTCATTGCCTTCAGTTAATAAACTTGGGTCCCTGGCCACCATCCCCACATGAGCTTTTGTCGCTGGTGGTGGTGCTAGTGCTGCAGCCATGAGGGGATGCCTCATTCGAATCTGATTTTGCACCACTTGCAAAGCCGAGGCACAGTGCTTCAGCCAATGGTCCACCAGGTGGTGAAACATGGTTCATCCAGTGGGGTCTGAAAGTCCTAACATTGTCTGTTTCTGAGCTGATGGTTCCAAGAGTACCCATGAGAAGACTTTCATTGCATTCAATAGGTTCACTTCCACCAGACATAGATAGTGTAAGAGAATAGTGAGGTAGCTTCTCATTAGACGATGCAATGCGCCTGTTTCCAACTCCATCCGCATTAGCAATATTTCCCTCTCCTATTGACCATGCATCAATGAAGTGTCTTGTCTCTTGTGTTTGTGTGTGATGTGGGACTAAGCTGGGGCTAAGTAACGGGCTGTACTGGTCATATAGCCGCTGAGGTTGCAACACACCACCAAAATTGGTGTATGAATTTGAGTTGCAGAGATGATCTCTGAAATGCTCATCACCGCTAGTGTTGTCTCTCCTTGTTTCTAACTTGGACTGCATCATTTGCTGCCACTCTTGGTTGGAATTACCAGCAACAGGTATGTCCTCCCCTTTCATAAGCCAGTCCAAGCACCTTCACGGGTCAATCACAAATGCAAAGTTATTCATTCCACAATAAAGTACAAAAGACAAACAAAAGGCCATATCATAACATTCACAATAAACAACAGATAAGAACAACATAAATGATGGTCATTGCATTAAACTGTAACTCAAATTCAGAACAGAGAGACCATTGAAACCCTAACTTACCTGGGTTGTTGGTCAAATGCTACTGCAGAAGAGCCCATGCTCTTGTTTAAAAAGTGAGACTTTGGATAAGGTTTGTTGATGGCATTAGATGCAACGTTAAGCGAGCTTGAGTGGGCTGGTAATTCCACAGGCTTTCTTGAACGGGGACGGCTCTTGTGACAGTGGCGCTCACAGTATTTCTGATCAGGAGCCACGTCTCTGGAGCACCTCCATTTCTTTCCATCTGTTCTTCTACATCTCCATGGCTCTGGATCCGAGTTGTTATTGCTCAGAAACCCCACTTCCGTTGAACCTTTTGCCACAAAAGTTAAACTCACAAGAGTTCAAGAGAGCTCATACATAATGCAACAAAAGAATACAATAAATTGATACAAAGGCAAAGACCCATAACAGTTCAGTTGTTTTGTAAGTCATATTTGAACACCATTAGAAAAAAAAAATTCAATATAAAGCTTATACATGATTATATTAATGTAAGAAAAAGCTGTTGATAAATTGAAAAAAGAAGAGAAACTTACTGTTGGACTGAGAGGGCAAGGGGCTTTTGGTCTTGGTTATGGGCAAGAGTAATTCATTAGGAACAGGAACAGAGGCCATCATGTACTTGTATATCACGGTCTGCCTCTCCAGTTCTTGCAACTGTGCAGCAGTAAAAAGTACTCTCCCCTTCACAGTTGCTGCCATTTCTCTTACTGTCACAAATCATACATTACATTAACATCAGCTTTAGATTTACAACTTTACTTGTAGCTCTTCTTCAACTTACAGTTAAAAACCTTACCTGAGGCTGTGGAATTGAAGGAAGGGTTTAGAGAGTTTGATGCAGCAGTACTAGGAGTACTAGTAGCAGATCCAGAAGCAGCAGCACCGACAACATCGTATATATCGCCCATACAAGCAACCTGATTGCTTTTGTTACAAAACATGGCCCCACCACCACTACCATCACTACCACAGCAAGAAGAAGAAGATAGTAACTGATGATGAGATTCATGATGATAATAATAATTATTATTATGAGTATGATCATGAAACATCATCAGTCTCTCACTTGCAGCAGATGAAGATACAGATTGGTTTTCTTGCATCCTTAAAAACAAACCCAACAAACAACATTAAACAGACTTTCTGATTCTCATACAATTCAACAAAACCTACATATAGCTTCTCATCATAAAGACAACCACAACCACAGACACAAATATCTTGAAAGCTAAGACTTTCACAGCTGTTTGAAAGTTTGGATTATGTCGATATGTTGTGGCGGTGCCGCCATTTTCAGCCAAGTGTTTTGCTCTGCTTCCTAAGCTTCCAACATTCGCACCTCTTGTGGAATAAAGACAAAATTACACCACTTAATCACTCTTTTCTCACACAAAAATGCTGGCACAGACGCAGAGAAAAGACGTATCTAACGTTTTATGTTTCACGTCGAGTTTAGCCAACATCAAATGAAGTCACCGCTTAAGGTGATTGGACCAACAATTTAATCTCCACGTTTGACATTTGAAAGTTGACTATCTACGTGGAAGTGACTTTTCATTGGCTATGCCAACCATTGACTCAGTTGACTGACGATCTCTCTCAAAATATGTCAATTTCCGTCTAATATGCCGTTAAATCTTGGAGATCGTGATACGGGGTCCACGTTAGGGGACCATATTCGAAATGATGTGATACATTAACTAATTCTCTATGGTTAGGTCTCATTAAATATTTCTCGGGGTTCTGGACTGAGGACTGACACTGGACCCATCAAATTTGATTAATATTTGCATTTCATTGTATATTTATTTAGAGTAATTCTAAAACGTAATACTATTTTAAAATTATATTTAATAATTTAAAAATTATTAAAAGATAATTTAAATATAATTTTTAAGATGTTAACATGAGAAAGTTATTCTTTGTTTTATGAGTTTACAATTAGATTAATTTGGTGATGGAGACTATGGAATATATATTAATGTTACTTGGTCTAAGTAAAGATAAGCCTCCAAGCGGGGTAAATACATAGACACCCCCAATGTTTGGTCTAAGTAACAAATTCACCCCTGTTATTCATAAAGTAACATAAAGACCCACATTTTGATATTTTAAGTAACATTAAGACCCC
>JANLJB010029126.1:0-13558 GCA_026212285.1 Bursera cuneata | reverse complement strand
GGAAATATGTAGGGGCAATATGTATTAAAATTTCTATTTTAAAATTTTTTAAAATTAAGGAAAAAAAATTTCAGTAGGGCAAATCTGTATTTTAAGGGTTAAAATTAGCACTTAATTAAAAAAAGCAAACATTAGGGGTCTTGTTGATGAAAATGATAAACTTGCTTTCTACTTGAGATTATGTCAAAACACTAGGGTACTATTTGAAATTGTCCCATTTTTATTTATTATTTTTAGGTGGACCACAAATGCACACACAGCCATATTCTCGAATCTTGATTCTAGCAAATGTACCTTGGTATCACTTTTTTTTTTTTTTTTATTAATTTTTTTTCAAACTAACTACAAATTATAAAATAAAATAATAAGAGAGAGATATAATTCTTAAAATATTTTAAATATTAGGAAAAGGCCGGGCTGACCTGGGTCCCTTCTTGGGTCCTCCGGTACTTGAAACGTTTACTTTTCATAAGATATATGTAGTGAAATTTTGATTAAATTTCTTTTTGAATGATTACAACACTAAACTAACCGTGTTACCACTAAAATGTTGATGTAAATTAAAACATGTATTAGATATCTTGAAATTAAATTTGACGTTAGACCTATTTGACTGTGTAAAAGCAATCCCTAGTCCCTACATGTCTACTTGGCGTTTTTGAGTCGATTCCATATGCTTTGATGATATGATAAAGAAAGTCAGAAAGAAACAAAGTAGAATAATTAGAGATTAGATGAACAATAACTAATTAAGGAGATAAGCATGGGAATTAATTAGTTAGTTGCTATGCACTTTGAAAGATAATTAGGAATCATTAGTTATCATTCTCCGTACCCAACTTGTCCTAGTTGTTTATTAGCTTCATTATGGAGTCCATGTCTCACTAAAAGTGAGTCTATTGAAACCAACTTATTAAAATTGATATTTCTCAAAGATATTCGCTAGCTATTGGCTAATTAACACTTATACGTGACCAGCGAAGGAAATCTTAAACTAGTTTATAAGGTTTGAGTTCCTCAACTACGTAGACACGGTTCGAGTGAAGGATAAAAATCAATTGTATATACAAATCTATACATGAAGGTGAAAAAGGGTTATACTTGAAGCTCAAAGTGAATAATTTTTAGTTGGTTTGGGTCTGAATGTTACATTTTTATTATTAAAATGTTGATCTAGAAAAATATTGATGCTTGATGATCGTGGTGTACTGTTACATGGAAGCACACAAACATAAGCAAACATGAAACAGTAATTACCCAGAAAACTCATTATAGCATGCAATATAATAGTGAAAATCAGTTTTACATCCAGTTATTGATACCAATCTTTCACTGCGAACAATCGAGTTATAAGGGAAATGAAAAATACATATTACAGAGATGAAAAACCTCAATCCCTTCTCTTCTCTCTACCATTCTCTCTCACTAGAACAACCCTCTCTTTCTAGAAAAACTCTCTTTCTTTTCGTCTCTCTCACTTTCTCTTTACATGAAAAGAACGTGAGTAGTTATAGGTACACCAAAGGTAAGCAAAAGATATAACCTATTTTGCCATGTGTCAGTGTCGGAGCCTCAGGTTCAATTTTTTGGAACATCTATGCCCCAATATGGAATCATTCCGTGCCCTGATACCAACTCTTTGGAATTCCTGCTCCCCGACGTGGAATCATTTCGCACCCCGGTGCCAACTATCTGGCGATTCAGCTCCCCGACGTAGACTCATTTCACGCCCTGACATGAAACATATTCATGCCCCGGCATCAACTTCCTGCCATACCGCGTCGTGGCTCCATTACTAAGTTGATTTACACCCACATGTATGCTAGACTTAGCATAAAATAATAATTAATGGCCCAGGTAGTGATTGATAGAAGTGTTAATGTAGATTTAGTTGTTCATCTTTTATGTCGTTGATCTTTCTTTGTAACTGGCCATTTATTCCGCCACTTGAACATCTTTTTTGTCCTTTTGAAATCCAAAAGCACATCTATCAATATCAATCAAAGGTTGTCTCAACCTTCAAATAAATTATCAAAGGTCGCATTTCTTTTAACATTTTCAAACAAAGAGGATGTATGTATTCCTTCTCTTCTGCGATTGTTGAACGTCAAAATCGACCAATATCAGTGTTTATAATATCTCTTGCGCTTCTTTCTTCTTGGTAAATGGTAAAAAATTTACCATTCCGGAAAGTTCTAACTGCTCAAAGATAATTTTTTTTTTTTATATAGGCAGTTTTATTTGTAAAGCATCTTAATTAATATTAAACAAGGATATATGTGGGCTAAGCTATGCAAAACGTACAAAGAAATGCCATACAAGCAAAGTAACCTCTAGATATATGCTGAATAATTTTTGATATCGCTAGAGCCACGGAAAGAAGTTGGATTCTGACGTTGTGCTAACTGGTAAGAATAATATGGATCTGAGTAAATTTTAGCGGGCAAAAGCCGAAGAGAAACCCATTTTGAGAGTGACATATTACCAATAGCAGCAAAGAAACTAGCAATTTTGATTGGGCAGAAGGCACGATAACATGCAAGATAACTTTATCTTGGGCGCTAAAATTAAAGAACACTTGCCAGATAAACATCGTCATACGCAGTAAAAGTCATGCTTTTCCTTAACGGCAAAGTTTAGCAGCGTATTTTGCGGTGAGAGGGAGGCTGGCCTTATGTAGCTTTCATGGCCAAATTCTTTAGCAAAATAACGAAAAAATTACACCTGATGAAAGTAATTAATTTTGGCCTGGCAATCTCAGCCTCTACGTCAGTCAATGGCTAGCTTGAAGTCTCTATCCGCGTTTTGCTTGCAAGCTTTCACCATTTCCTACCTAATTCTCTCTACAACACTTTTCTCCTTTAACAAACTGATAGATAGCTTTAACTCTATACATCTATATAAATGCTTAATGTGTTCACCTCCATATCTCATCCACACAAACGCAACATCAGAAGCTTTTCGCTAGACAAAATGGCTAGCGGAGGAAATTTCTTTTCTGGGTTAACATCCTTTCTCTTCTTGTTGCTTGGAATTCTTTCTTCTCCGGCTGAAGCCGCTATAAAGAAGTACCAGTTTGATGTGAGTTAAATGCGTTATGTGATATCCATGCATTGCGTTTAGTTGGGGTTGTTTGGTTTTTCTACTGCTAGACATTTAATTTGTTTCCGTGGCCTTTTTTCTCAGATTCAAGTGAAGAATGTTAGTAGACTATGCCATGGAAAACCCATTGTAACTGTAAATGGGAGGTACCCAGGGCCTACTATCTACGTAAGAGAGGGAGATAGAGTTCTCGTCAATGTTACAAACAACGCACAATATAACATGTCAATTCACTGGTATATATGTTTTCAAGTATCTAATATATAGATAACTAAGAAAAATGAGACAAACATTTGTTTGTATGTACTCACTCGTGTATATATAAATAGGCATGGACTGAAGCAATATCGCAACGGTTGGGCGGATGGACCGGCTTACATTACTCAATGTCCTATCAAGACTGGCAATAGCTACACTTATGACTTCAATGTAACCGGCCAAAGAGGAACACTGTGGTGGCATGCACACATTCTTTGGCTAAGGGCTACAGTGTATGGTGCAATTGTCATCATGCCGCAGCAAGGCACCCTATTTCCTTTCCCACAACCAAACAGAGAAGAGGTTATTCTACTTGGTGGGTCTAAAACTATCCTTTGCATGCCTTCGAAACTTTTGGTCTTCAAATTAATGTTTGATCAATTAATTAGCAAACTAAATCATCTCGTCTCAAATTTTATTTGTGTGCGGTGCAGGTGAATGGTGGCATACTGATGTGGAAGCGGTCGAAGATCAAGGGAGCAAAATGGGCTTGCCACCAAATATGTCTGATGCACATACAATCAATGGGAAGCCAGGACCTCTGTTTCCGTGTTCTGAGAAACGTAAGACAAAACTTCAAGTACTGGCATAGTCTTCGTCTGTAACTTTAGCTTTCACTGAGATTTAACCGTGTAAGTTGAAAATAGTTAATTAAGATAAAACGAGATAAATTCCGAAAAGGGTAGAAAAGGAAAAAGGTTTTCTTTCCAATTACGAAATGGTACCACTACTTAGTACGTAGCAAAAGAGTACATTAAGCTACCAATCTTCGAAGTCATGTTATATATCTTACGCTTTAAGATTTATGTAACTTTAATTACTTAATTTAATTTTTATTTTTTTTTAGATACTTTTGCAATGGAAGTTGAGTCAGGGAAGACATACCTCCTAAGGATCATCAACGCTGCCCTCAACGACGAGCTTTTCTTTGCTATTGCCGGTCATAACATGACAGTAGTGGAGGTGGATGCAGTTTACACGAAGCCATTTACTACTAATGCCATCCTAATTGCACCTGGACAGACCACAAACGTTCTGGTTCAGGCCAACCAAATACCAGGCAGATACTTCATGGCGGCCAGGTCTTTCATGGATGTTCCGATCCCAGTAGACAACAAAACAGCTACAGCAATTCTCCAATACAAAGGGATCCCAAACACAGTTCTCCCAACCCTTCCTCAATTGCCTGCACCTAATGACACTGCATTCGCTTTGACCTACAGCAAGAAGCTTCGAAGCCTAAACTCTCCACAATTTCCCGCTAACGTACCTCAGAAAGTTGATCGAAAACTATTTTACACCATTGGCCTAGGAAAAGATTCTTGCTCTACGTGCGTGAATGGATCGAGACTTTTAGCTTCTTTGAACAACATCTCTTTTGTGATGCCAAGGACTGGCCTTCTCCAAGCTCACTACTTCAACCTCAAAGGAGTATTCAAGACTGATTTCCCCGACCGTCCTCCGAAACCTTTTAACTACACTGGCGCACCGCTTACCGCCAATCTCGGAACATCCCATGGCACAAGACTTAGCAAGATTGCCTTCAATTCTACAGTTGAGTTAGTGCTGCAAGACACTAATTTGCTGACAGTTGAGTCACATCCTTTCCATCTCCATGGTTATAACTTCTTTGTTGTCGGAACGGGTGTTGGAAATTTTGATCCTGCCAAAGACCCGGCCAAATACAACTTGGTTGACCCTGTTGAAAGAAACACAGTCGGCGTTCCTACTGGTGGTTGGACCGCCATTCGCTTCAGAGCTGATAATCCAGGTATTGACAATTAAAGTGTATGTTTTCAAGGCTTGGAAAATTAAAGTGTCCATAAATGTTTTTCAAAATAATAATTCAAAATGTACATTAGAAATTAAACTTCTAGAGCTAGTAGTAACTAAGCTTCTTGTTGTGATTGTACAGGCGTGTGGTTCATGCATTGTCATTTGGAGCTGCACACTGGTTGGGGACTGAAAATGGCTTTTGTGGTAGAAGATGGACCAGGACCAGACCAATCCGTTCTTCCTCCACCCAAGGATCTTCCACCGTGCGTGCTAGATGCTCACGTTTCTGATGACATTATACACTAAGTCACTTGCATGTAATTGTGAAATGATGTTGCGAGAGGTTGCTTAAGAAGGACTAAACAGAGTTTCAAAATTGTAATCACGTTCATCAAATGTATCATAATTAATTCGTTTTAATTGTAATGAACATTGAAAATAATAATATAATTTTTTTAATTACATTATATTTTTTATTTATTGAATTGATTTTTAATGTTATCTCACATCAATTCCATGGGCTCGTATGTGTTGCTGTATTAGGCCCATTGATGATCTGTCCAAAAGAATAATAATAAAAAAAGGAATAAACGAATATTCTGTAGTTACCAACTATGATCGTACGCAAGGAACCTCTAAAGGTGAAGCTGAAAGGACGAGTTGTATGTCCGTTAGCAGTTGAGCTAAGAGTATAAAATGGCGACAGTTTCAATGGCCTTTACCCTTCCCGCTCTAAACTGCCGTAATCTAAGGCGAGTCAACCGGTGAGTCTCTGTTTTGAATTTCCTGCAATTCGTGCACTTCTTCGATTCCGTTTGGAAAAACTGTAAACTTTCCGTTCGTTGAATTTTTAAATTTTAACCAATAAAGATTCAATTTTCGTTGCAGGAACTCCGGTATGGCTTTTGCGTCAGCAAGCAAACAAGCTGCTGCTTTAGGAGTGCGAGTTACGGAAGGTGAAGGCAATTTACCCAAGGTTGTGCTCACTTCTGCTGGCGGTAGGTGAGTAGCATTCTTGAGCTCCATTTGCTATTTATATGCGTTCCTTTTTTCAGTTTTTCTTATTGATTGAATCTTCTTTTCCCACAGTGAAGCTGAAATATATCTGTTTGGAGGTTGCATTACATCGTGGAAGGTTTCTAATGGCAAAGACCTTCTTTTTGTTAGGCCAGATGCAGTTTTTAATAAGAAGAAGCCTATCAGGTATTATTTTCTTTATTTTTTTTTTCATGTCTGGATTTATATTCAGCTTTGTGAATTGGGTTTGTGATTAGATAAGTTTTTGGTTATCTTTTGTTCGTAATTGGGGGCAATAAGTAAAAGCAAATAAAAAGAGAAGGAAAATTGGGTTCGATTTACATGAGGGATCTGTAGTCCTGTTTTGACATTGAACAGAAAGCTTTTGTTTTAAATGTTATTGATATTTGAGAAAGGGGGATTTGTTCTCAGATACTGACTATGTCTCTATTGGGATAGCGGAGGAATTCCACATTGTTTCCCCCAGTTTGGACCTGGCCCAATGCAGCAGGTATGCTATTGATCATTGTTATATTCTTCATTGTAACTACCTTCTATTTTACTGTAGTCCATGTTCAATGAATTGATAAGAATTTTTATGAGCTGTTGGTGGCATTGTATGTTTAGTTTTGCGCCAATCTAAGGCCTGACTAGGGTATTACTTCCAAAGCATGCTCTCTGATCGAGTGCTATATGTCTCTAGATGTAATCAAAACTTAGCTGGGAGTATTTAGAGAGCTCGTTTATGGGATTGTGTGCTGCTTCATAAATGGTTTTCTATATGCTTAGTGGTTAACGTGTTATGCTAGTGGTAGATTACTGCCATCAGCAAGAATCTAGCTGAACTGCACTGCTGTTCGCTAGTATTGCTACTGGTGGCTAAAAGTGGAAGATGATCACTTATTTCCTTTTTTGTCTATGCCTGTGAAAATATGAGACAAACCCTTTAATAGTGACTAGTATGTGCTTTGTCTTCATCTTGTTATATATGTTTAGCTTCTTTGTATGGATTTGAAATCCTAAAATGTCTATGTAATTGACAGCATGGATTTGCAAGGAATATGGATTGGTCCATTGTTGATTCTGAAAATGTCGAAGGAAATCCTGTCATAACTCTTGAGTTAAAAGATGGTCCTTACAGTCGAGCAATGTGGGATTTCAGTTTTCAAGCTTTGTACAAGGTCAGTTGAATTACTTTCCCGGCATGAACAATGCTCTGCTTGGTGAAACTAGTTAAATAGTCTGCTTGATGTTTTCGGAGTCACTTTCTTCTTTTTCTATAAATTGAGGGTATTTGACTTGTATCTTTAATGTTTGCTTATTGTATTGCTAACCATTTAGCTATATTCATCTTACACTACAAGAGTTGTTGTGTAAGTACCTAATAATTGTTGTTTATTTTTTAACTTTTTTTCAGGTCATTCTAAATTCAAAGAGTATTTCCACGGAGTTGACTATTAAAAACACAGATAATAAGCCTTTTTCATTTAATACTGCTTTGCATACGTACTTCAGCGTAAGATAAAAAACTGTGCTTTGTCATTTTTATTTTCTACACCCTTGTTTGTCTATATTCATGGAAGTACCATAATTATGTGCATGGAGATCCAATGTTTAATTTTAAATATTATTGTGCAGGCTTCTGTTTCGGAGGCATCTGTGAAAGGTCTGAAAGGTTGCAAAACTCTGAATAAAGATCCAGACCCTGCCAATCCAGTGGAGGGAAAGGAGGAAAGGTCTATATCTTTTTTAATATTAACTTTTTTAGGAGCTTAAATGTTATTGTTGAATCCTTATCTATAAGTTTAACCTTTTGGGTCAAATAATTTTAACATGATATTGGAGCTAATTTGACCAAATGGTATAATCTAAAAATCCTCTTATCATGTTGATTAAATAATAGTAATAATAAGTTGTGTTTATATTGGTCTTTGGTTCGCATGTAAATGCATGTGAAGCAGTAGTTAAAACTTAAATACTATTGTTGGGCTAACCTATTAGCTTAAGCTTTTTGTTCAAATGATAATTTAACAACTTTAAACTAAAGTAACTTGATTTGGAGCTATTGGAGACTGTATAAATGATAGTTAACTTTGCAAATACCCTGTCTATGGGAAGTAACAGTGTAAATCTCATTGACTTACTTGCGCATGTATTCTTTTCTTTTGGATACTAACTGTTCTATTGACAATTAAGGGATGTGGTCACTTATCCCGGATTTGTAGATTGCATTTACCTTGATGCTTCCAACGAGTTGCACCTGGATAATGGCTTGGGTGACACTATATCTATACGCAATACAAAGTATTTCCCTTGGAACCTCATTTTATGATTTGATCGGACTAAGGTGTACTTTTCTGCTGGACATATCTGTACTCTTATACCTTATGCACTTGCAGTTGGTCAGATGCTGTTTTGTGGAACCCACATCTTCAGATGGAAGCATGCTACAAAGATTTTGTTTGCGTTGAGAATGCTAAGGTATTAATACTACTTTCTTCCACTGGTAACTGATTTTAACGGAAGCAGGTTTACTTCTTGCTATCATATGCGTCAATGAATAGTTCCTGTTCAATCAGTAAACTGCTCTTGGACTTATCTAGCACAGAAAAAGATGTTACTAAATCGTGTCATTAACTTACTTAAAATCATAAAGGCCTTTCGTGATGCCAAAGGCTGAACCAACTTATTATTTATCGATTTTAATTTTTTTATGATTTCTATGTTCATTATTTAAAATTTTGGTCATGTTTATTTTCCGTGGCTACCTCAGATTGGAAATGTCCAGCTAGAGCCTGAACAATCTTGGACGGCTAAACAGCATCTCAGCGTCAGCTAAATGGTAGCTGTGTGCAGTTTTCGGTGTTCTAGAATGAATTCATCCTCTTTGCTTTTACTTATATCCTTTAAGTTTCCAATAATGTGAACAACTGATGCTCGGTCAGAGATTTAAATATCATCATTTCAAGTTTATGTATCCACAATGTTAGCATAATGAATCTGATGGGGGACATTTAATAAATAAGTTTAGATTTACATCCAAATCTCTAATTCCCCACTAAATTCCGCGTAAGAATCCATATGAAGTGTTCCATTCTTGAGGAATGATAAATTTGTACTATCTGTCTCTATTTCTCTTCACCAGTAATCTCCACATGTACATTTTCCATCTCTGAAATGGTGAAACCGGCTTCTATCACGCATTATGATCTCCCTGTCATAGATTTTGGAGATGAGCTTCGTCACTGTGTGACAGTCCTCACAGACCCGCAGATTCTTAATGATCCGAATTGTCATCCCTGGTTTAGTTTTAAGTAGCCCAAATACAATTGCAAGTTTCTCGCTGTGCTGACGGATTGCTGTTTCTTTCTCCTCGTCCTCGAGATCCAGTGGCAAGTCCCCTATGGATGGTTCATATCCTTCGTGTTTTAATCTCTCAGCAACCCGATCCCACATGCGGTTAATTTCATCCATGTGTGGGTGGGACCTCTCTCCCGCTAAAAATTCATGGATAATGCCATTTAGAGTAATTGAACTGCAGCCTGCAAGTTTGGTGATTCCGTGATCTATCATCTGTCTTCTGACTCCAACTGCATGGTCCCATTGCCTTGCCATGGCATAAATACTTGCCAGGTGAATGTATCGGCCACCATGATCTGGGTCACTTTCAATCAGGATTTTTCCGATCTGTTTACCTAAGTCGAAATCTCTATGGATCCGGCAGCCCTTAAGTAGTGCCCCCCAAATGACAGAATTGGGTCTTAAGGGCATTGTGTCAATCAACTGTTTAGCTTCCTTCAGCAACCCCGCTCGGCCTAGTAGATCAACCATGCACCCATAGTGCTCTATCGTTGGTTTTAAATCATGTTTTCTCTCAATGCTTTCAAACATTGATTTGCCTTCGTACACTAAGCCTGCATAACTGCAAGCGGTCAAAATGGCTGTGAAGGTGATCAGGTTTGGCTTAATTCCCACCTTCTCCATTTCTGAAAACCAGTTTAGAGCTTCTCTTCCTTGTCCATGAATGGCGAAACCAAAAATTATTGCTGTCCATGCCGACACACCTTTCTTTTCCATTATTCTAAAGATTTCTAGAGCTTCGTCCATGTCACCACACTTTGCATACATGTCTATAAGAGCACAGCCTAAGATTTGGTCGATCTGGATACCCATTTTTTTAATGTACTTGTGAATCCATCTGCCCTCATCCAGTGCTCCCAGATGGGCACATGCCGAGACTGTGCTTACAAGAGCCACCTTGTCCGGTTTAACACCAGCTCTCTGCATTTCATGAAATAGGTTCAAAGCTTCCTTGTTCAGGCCTGCCCCAACGTAGCCAGAAATCATCGTCGTCCAGGATACAACATTCCTTGCTTTCATATCTTTGAAAACTGCATAGGCCATTTCCATATCACCGCATTTTATGTAGCCATCAATCATTGAGTTCCAAGAAACAATGTCACGTTGGGGAATTCGGTCGAATAGAAGACGCGCAGATTTGATGCTTCCAGATATGGCATAAACGTGCAGCAGGGAATTTGAAGCAAAGACCTCTGAGCCAAATCCCAATTTTATGATTTGAGCATGAATTTGTTTGGTTTCTTCAATCGCTGGCCGACTGGAACAGGCCTTGAGCAGGAACGGGAAGGTGTATGCATTATGTGGAACCGAATGATCAAGCATCTGTTGATACAAAAACAAAGCCTGTTCGGGTTCACTGCTGTTTGCATATCCTCTGATCATGGTGTTCCACATGAAAGTATTAGGTCTGCTAATTTTGTCGAACACCATTTGGGCATAATCTAAGCTGCCAGAACTCGTAGAGGTGCAGACAGCTAGCAGTCTGCTCACTGGAATGTTGCCTTCAGCAAGCCCTTTCTTGAACATTTGGGCATGAATCTGCTTTAGTTCCTCAATGTTTGAACATCTGTCAAGCAGAGACAAGGTCTGCGTAGCGTTTGAATACAAGGGGAGGAACTGGGTTGTTGGAGTTAGCGAAACTGTTGCCATTTAATTTCGACAGGGTGAAATACTGATAACCTCTTTTAGAGCAACAACGATGTAAAACTGCGCATTGGCTCTTTTTTGGCTTTGAGTTGTAATACCAATTTGGATAAGGTTCTTGATGCATGATAGTGGTATATATTTGGTCTTCATTTTCCGGTATCTTCTGTTACAATAATTTTGGCTGGTCCCTATTTTTCTCATTTCCACACCTGTGGCACTGTCATACCATTACCGCAGCAGAACCTCCTAACTGTAATTAGTCTTATTCTAAAAGCAATTAGGATAATAATTGCTGAAGTCCTTTTTCTCAAAATAACACGAAAATTTCTCTTTTCCTTCGCAAAAACATCAAACTGAACTACAAGTTTAGGATATATTACAGACCGAATCATAGACAAATCACTAGAAAAGGCCAAACCCAAATGAAAATGAACTAAGTAACAATCCCGCATTGAATTTTCTTCTGGCCAACAACCATCAAAATAACTCAATTAGTCATGAGACACTCTATAGACCAGAAACCCTTGCAAAATAAACAAGCAACTCTACAGTTTCCATGACTTGTCTGACCATGTACCTCTCAAGAAATCAATAAAGAAATGAGACACACCAACAATATAATCAACCCGATAGCCCAGACCCAGCACACCCATGCCTTCTGCTTCTTTCTCATCTGATTGGCATAGTAAAGGCTGTTAGTTCCACCACTGATAACATTACCTGCATTGGCTACATGCTCTTCAATGTCATTCATCATTTCCCCTTGTGTATCAACCAGAACAGCCACGTCAAGAAACACTTGATGCAGGTTAGTCAGACTTCTTTGTATATCCATCACAGCCTTGTCGCTTTCTTTACTCCTCATCATGTCCATTTCTGTTTTCCCTACTAATATTTCAACTTTCTCACCTCCACAAACCATTTTTTCAATTACCTCGTCACTTGGTTCTTCTCCAGTTGCACTATAGTACGTTCTCTTAAGATCTTCCTTATAATCTGACAAAATATTCTCTCTTAAACACTGAAACTGATTCATCAACTCCCTGAGCTTGACTCTTAAACCGTTAGTTACTGATATCCGGGTACGATCAACTGAACTTCCTTCTCTAAAAGCTTGTGACATTCTGCGATTGCTTATATTGGATCTGTCCAGTGATTCTAGCCTTGCTTTGACAATCTTGGCTTTCCGAAGAACAAAGACTGTATCTGACTCCATTTGGTCTCTTATGCCTCGAAGAACGTTAGTGCTGTGAGCAGACTTTGTCTCTTCATTAAGATGTTTAATATCAAACAAGAGATTGATGATCTCTTCCATTACATCCTTGATTGCATCGATTTCTTGGAAAAACTGAGAGAGGTTTTGTTCATCTTCAGGGTTGAGTTGCCCTCTTTCAATGTCAACAACATCGGCTTCAAAGTCTTTCCGGGCCTGTTTCTTCAGTTCCACATAACTTAAGAACGATTTTGTCATCAGATCATTCATTTTTGCAAGAATTTTGCAAAATCCACCTATAAACAAATTTAAAGAATACAAGATCACTTAAAGAAAATCAAGATACAGAAAAACTCGCAAGATTCTAAAGAGAAGTAAACCAAGTGAATTTACCCTAAAAGAGAATAAATGTGTGGATCAACTTCCACTCAAACGTCTGGGATTGTTTTCACTACTACAAGAAATCTGATTCAAAGAGAAAACCAACGAACAATTGTAGGTGTGTGGAGTAAAAGAACACAAGAAAGCCCTCTAAGACTAATGAACCACAAAATGGAATGATAATAAAAAAACCAACATAGAAGAACCCAATTCACAGATAATTCCAGAAAGAACATGGAATTTAAAAGTTCTAAAACAAATAAACGGCAAATGGGTTTCAATAAAACCTTATCATAGACGATTGCTCTTTCTCTGTCAAGACTAATCCGTGTATGTGTGCGTGCGTCTTGGTGACAGTGAGATGGTAGGGCTTCAGGTGTGATTGTGAATGATCAAAGTAAAATAGAAGATAAGACACTCTTCAATGGGATTTTTATAAGGAAAATGAGGGATTGCCAGGAGACTTTTTCGGTTATGATTTATGAAATTCAAATTTTCGTTAATAGCCGTTATGTTGTAGAGAGCCGCCAAAATAAGTCGGTTAGGCCTTATTCTTAAAAGCGGTAGCGTCTTGGACTACGTAATTAGTAAAATTGACGATAGTTTTCTTGTTCTTTATATATATATATATATATATATATGGTCAGGCTATTGGGACTTAATTTTAAACTTAATTTTAGACACCAGCCGCTAACCTTTGATATATATTAGATCTGACGATTAACATACTATTTGAAATAATAACAATAAACATCAATTACACCTGATTATTTCAATTAAAACTAAACCCAAAACTAAATTTGT
>JANLJB010029125.1:0-13556 GCA_026212285.1 Bursera cuneata | reverse complement strand
GGTAGGAATCCAATAGAAGGGATGCGTAACATAGCCCAGTAGGAATTTCTAACACTATACAGTTCTATAATATTTTAATAACATGCATGCACCAGACAAACACACACAACACTCCAAGTCGTCTCTTAAACCCATGTACACCCCATAAGCTTAGCCACCCACTTCTATTGCTCAAAGGTTGCTATTTTTTGCTCCAATAAATACTTAAGGCTGCATTAATCAGTTTGAATTATGAATTTTTTTCCAAGCAGGTAAGGCCACCATGTGCGAATAGCTTATATTGTTACAAGCATTTCTTTAGCATAGGTGGACCACGCCTGCTTTGTTATGCCCAAGGCTCTACTCATGAATGCAATAGGCTTGCCTTGTTGAGATAGTACAACTCCAATGCCTTCACTTGATGCATCAACTTCAATCACAAAATTGTTAGCAAAGTTAGGCATGGCTAACGTGGGTGTACTTGTCATAGCCTTTTTTAGGATAATAAAAGCTTCCTCAGCCTGTTCACCCCAATCAAATCTACCTTTCTTTAACAAATTAGTTAAGGGTCTAGCTATTATTCCATAATTTTGAACAAATTTTTGATAGTAACCAATGAGACCCAAAAATCCTCGTAACTCAGAGATATTGGACGTGGCCAATTAATCATTGCCTTAATATTTCTTTGGTCCACCTTAACCCCCTGACTAGTCACAATATGACCCAAATATTCGAGTTCTTGTTTACCAAAATCACATTTGCCTCGTTTGACAAAAAAATTGTTTTGCCTAATAATCTTAAAAACGTGTTAGACATGTTCATGATGTTGATGCCAATTGGGGCTATAAACCAAGATGTCATCAAAAAAGACTATGATAAACTTATGAAGGTAAGGGCGAAAAATAGGGCTCATGATTGCTTGAAATGTAGAGGGGGCATTGCAAAGTCCAAAAGGCATAACTAAGTACTCGTAATACCCATTGTGTGTATGAAAGGCTATCTTGTGGATATCATTAGGAGAGATTAGCCAGCTCATAAATCTAACTTTGTAAAGTAAGCAGCCCCATAGAGTTCATCATCATGTCATCGACTGTAGGTATGGGAAATCGGTCTCTAACAGTGACAACATTTAAAGCACGGTAATCAATATAAAATCGCTAAGAGCCATCTTTCTTTTTGACTAAGAGAACGGGTGAAGAGAACAGGCTAGTACTAGGAATAAACCCCAATTTAAGCATGTACATAACTTGCTTTTCAATTTCAGACTTCTGGGAGTAGGCATACCTATAGGGTCGAAGATTCACTGGCTCAGTACCTTCTTTCAAATTAATTTGGTGGTTCACTTCGCTAAAAGATGGTACTTGTGTGGGCTTCTCGAAGACATCTTCATACTCCTGCAGTATTTGTTGTAGGTTTGATGGTAACTGAGCCTCGACTTCGTCTTGTAATGCATTAACACATATAGCAAAAAATGAGCCCCCTTGCTTGACTTCCTTAGACAATATTTTTATAGAGGCCGCTTGAATAGGCTCATCAACCCCTTGCAATCTATGGGTTTGATTCTCCCACTGGAATTCCATTATCATTTTTTTCCAAATACAGACCACAGATCCAAGCATCTCCAACCATTGTATTCCCAACACAAAAATCAAGCCCAGTTAATGGTAAGGAGTAAAGTGTAAGGGAGAAGGGTATACATCTGGAGGATGACTTACACTTGATCAAATCTACCCTGACATTGAAGGCGATTCCCATCTGCCACTTTTACCGTGAATGGTCTTGTAGGAATCACAAGTAGGTGCAACAGTTGGGCTACCGTCTCACTAATAAAGTTGTGTGTAAACCCGCCATCAATGAGCACGCTGAACTCATGAGTGCCTACCTTAGCCGTAATCCGTATAGTAAGTGCTGTAGACCATCCCGTCAGTGCATGGAGTGAGATTTCAGGCTCAACTTGCTCTTCTGGAATAACTTTGGTTAGTGGTTCCTCCAATGTTTCCTCACATTGAATCTCATTAATAGGAGCACATCCTTCGAGTAGCAATAGTCAGGCTCCTTGACACTTGTGGCTTGCTGTGAACTTTTCATTACAATTAAAACACAATCCTTGGGCTCTTCTTCTCTGAATCTCTTCCCATGTGAGGTGCTTCACTGGTGATGTTGGATTTGCAGTGATGAGGATGGAAGTGCCAACAATGGACGAGTCGTTGGGGCTGGTCGGGAGAAGCGATGTTGCCAAAGGAGTTGTTCATCCTTCATCCGTGCCAAGCTAATGGCTTCCTTCAGTGTTTTGGGTCGGAACATACGAATTCCCTCTGATATCTCCACTTTGAGTCCTCCCATGAACGTCCCCACCAAGGCTTTTTATGTCCACCCCTGCACACGATTGCCCAGCTTCTCAAATTCCCGTTGGTAGTCCCTCAATGTACCGGTTTGCTTGATGTTTGAGAGAGCTTCGTCAAAGTCCTTACACTCTGTAGGACCAAACCTTGCCCATACCTCTTCAGAAAACAGCTCCCATGTGATCAACCTTCCCTCCTTCTTGCATGAACGATGCAACCACTACCACCATTGATTCGCTTCCCCTTCTAGATGGTATGATGCCAGAGGCACTTTGTGGTCATTGGCAATGCCCTAGTAATTGAAAAACTAGGCCACTCGACTGAACCATTTGATTGGGTCATCTCCAGAATACCTTGGAAATTCTAGCTTTGCCACTTTGGAAGAGAAAAGTTGACGACTAGCATCTGTCTCCTTGCGATTTGAATGGGCAAGCCTTTCATGTACGTGAGTGTTATGGCTGGATGAGAATTTATATGAGAGTACAACTTCGGAAAGCATTTGGATGATCTTCTCCATTTGGCGCAGCCTGTCAGTAATGCCAACCTCCATCTGTTGCAGTCCATTTTGAATTCCACCAAGTCCTGCCTCTAGAAGCTCAATCCTTTCTTTGTTTGTTGTCATAACAACCTACTCTAATACCTAATGATAGGTCACAGTCAGAGACTTTGAACGAACTTCTTGTATTACTGAAATAGCTCTCTTCGGGTGAGAGTAAACCACATTCCATACTTAAAAATAATGCCTCTCCTCCTCCGCTTTCTCCCCATTTATAGGCAACAATTTAATTGAAATACTTGCTACTAGAATCCTACAATATAGACTTGTGCTAATGTGGGCATAATCATGTAGCTACCAATACTCCTATCATGCATATCACGTAGAGTGAACTGCTTCTTCAACATGCAGACGGTGGCTATCCTTCCTCAAAAGTGCTCCATTAGTGCTCCACCTCTTTTCATGCAATATGGCATCTTATACTATGGCCACGTACTTCATGCCACTATGCCCATGTACTTGGGGTTTAGCTTAGGTGAACGGAGTGATCTCCTTGGCTTATCGGCTTAATACATTTCTTTTAGCATAAGAGTAAGTACTACAGTACGGGCTAAGAGGTTCATAAAGTGCTTGTAGTTGCATTTAACTATCAAGCTAATCATTGTATTTTATGATAATAAGTCCACCATCTTCTTGGTTATAAGTGGAGCAAATAGCTTGAAAGGCAAACACATTGACATTAGTTACCACCATATACAAGATATAGTGGAGATGGTGGCTGATCCTATGACTGAACGATTATCTACATATAAGTTCAGAGAGCATATGACTACAATGGGTTTGAAAATCATCTAGACATATGGTGGGAACATGTGGTAGGAACATATTATTCTAAGAGTCTTGGGGATGAATAAGATTAATAATGATATAATTCTATTTGATATTTTTTAAATTGGTTGGATAAAAGATAGAACACACTAGTGAGGTAATAAAAGTTACAGTAGTAGATTTCGAGAACGTAAAATCTGTTTTGAGGCATTTAGAAAAATCTATATAATACTAGACACTTAGTGTAAAAGTCATCGATAAGATGTATAAAGGAAAACCTTTGGGATAAGAGAGAATACTTAATCTAAATTCCGAACATAAGCATGTTATGGTCTATTCTCAAATTTCTACAAATTTATATGACATTTAGAGGTTGAATGTAAGATGGAGGAATGCGTAGTTAAAGATGATATAATGGTGGAGTTTTGGAAAAGTTGACAGTTAATTTTTTCTGTTTTGGAAAAGCTCAAGTGGGCCCATGGGCCCGATCTGGGCTTATAATCTATACTTTAGATCCATTGCTCAGCCCTAGATTTCTTGCCCTACTTGAGGATTGAGTGAAGACCTTCCTAATCCTACGTTTCTTCACTCTTTCGAGCCTTGATTGGAATTGAAAAATAAATAAAAAAAATTAAAAAATACAGTGAAGCACAAATATAAACTCTCCCAAATCCAGTAGAAATTATCCACGTCACAAGAATTATTTTTATTATGAGGTGGCGAAACACTATTGGTTGCGTTTGAAAGTTATTGCATGTAGCAGATTAATAGTGAACAGTGTTTGAGAAAACAACCGAAAGCCAACAACACCAACCGTTACTTAACAGGCGTCTCAGAGGCAAAACTGGAAGTTGTTGTTCTTACTAAACTTCTTAGGAAAAGTGTTGTGTTGTGGATGTGGGTTTAAGGTCTGGTTGGATTTTGGAGGAAATTATGGGTGAAAATGTGATAAAAAGTGAAGATTACACTTTGCTCAAGGATTTCAGGTTCAAATTTGAAGGAGAAGAAGAGGGTTTTACTTTGTGTTTGTGGGTTTTTCTCTTCAAATCCACTACATTTCCTGCTACACTCATTACCCAGGTCACTGCCTTGGTTTTTTAAAGCTGAATCTATTTTAGGATTACTAACCATTTCCGTTCTTATTTAAATTTATTTATTTATTTGTGTGGATTCTTGGGTGTTTGAACATGATTTGATGGATTAACCGGGATTCATTATTTTTGGTGTGTTCTTTTATGCCATTTCTTTTTTATTTATCAGCAGTTGTTAAATTTACTACATTTAGGCATTGAAGCACTTATATATATAAAATTTTCTTGGAATTTTATTGCTCAAAGTTAAGAATTTTTTTTTTTATTATTTATATTTTGTTGTTGCCTGCTGGAAAGGTTTTTATTTTTATTTTTTTAAGGAGGTATTTGAATTCATATTGTAAGTGAGTTGAAGTATTGATTTTTTGTTCATAACTAGGAAATTATGTATCTTATATGTCATTTTGTGGCACTTTGCTTTTGTTGAAGTTGTTTTAGAAATGTGAAAATTTTTTCTTTTTAGTCAAGTGTGTGCTTCTTAAGTCCACCGCATTATCTTAACTTGATTTTTGTTTAGTGGGATTTGGTTGTTTTTATTAAATTATCTTTCAGTTACTACAACATAGAACAGATATCAGATATTAGGAGTATATGTTAACTAATGAAGAATGACCAATATAAGAATTATCATCTGTGGAGAGTGGGCTTCAAAGCTGGGAATTCATATGAACACATGACTTGGTTACAAAATTGTTTGCATAATTAAGGAATTGATTCATTTTTTTATCCATTGCTTAGGGTCTATCTTATGTGATATATGAGGCTTGTTTATTTGGCATCATTCGTATGTGACTAGTTTATAATATGCTACAAAATAATGTTATGTATTTTTTGAGTTCTTGTTCTCAAACACAGTGAAAGGTGGATTGATTATATTAGTTATGCAGGTGGATATTGCTGGCAGTGGTCCTTTTCTTGCACTAAACGAGAAGAAAACATTGATGCTTTTTCCTATGATTTCATTAAACAATGAAGCTCTCGAACTCATAAAGTCGTCTTCACTGACTGAAATTCCCCATGCATCCATGGAGATTGAATTTCCTTTAGAAAAATGGGTTCATGTTGGATGCAAGGTATACTTTCAAACTATAAAAGGTCGATTGACTTGAGATTTTAATAATTATTATTTTTTTCCTAATGGTTTAACTGAATATTGGGTTGGAGGGGAAAAAAGTAATGCCTACCGCTGTGCCACCTTGCATACTTGAGCCATTGAAATACATGTGCCTTACTTCTTGACATCTATTTTTGCTAATTTTTAAATCTAAGGGCTTTTTATATTATTTATTTTATGATTTTCCACCCTTGATGAATGACACTTGAAGATGATTGAATAAGAGTGAACTAATTCCAATAATGGTACGTAATTACAACTATGGTGTAGCGGTTCTTTTATTTATGCTCTATATTTGCAGGATTATTTTTAATATGCTTTAGAGATGTGAATGGTAACTTTATCTCTGTAAACTTTGATTATGCCTACATTTTTGACATGTAAAGAGTGGGTCATTTTTCACTTGGAAGATCTTAGAGTTCTTCTGTATATCATGAGTACAGAGGTTACAGAATGTCTTTTGTGAAGTATAAATGGACAGTAGATTTCTGGTTTCATACTTTCATTGGTTGAAATAACAAGAAACAAAAAATGGTGGCTAGATCAAGTGTTGAAGCTTAGTACATAGCCGTAATGCATCCTATAATTTAAATGATATGGGTAAAGTCTTTTGTCGAGGAAATTATTATTTTACTTCATATGCCAAGCTATCGGTGAGTCTAGTTTTTTACTCTTTTTTTATGATGAGGAATTTTGGTCTATCCGTTAGCCAGTCAAGCAAAACGCTGGATCTGCTTTTAATTTTTTCTTCTTTAATATATATATATATATATATTTTTTTCTATATCTTATTTCGGCATCCATTATATATACCTTTTTACTTGATCAAATGCATTTTTGCTTGGTGCTTCTGCAAGTGTTTCAGCTGCACCTTACTCTTAACCTTGGTGAATGTAATGTTTTGTGTTCTTTTATTTAGCGATATTGAGTTTCTTTTTGTTGACGTAATTATGTTAGGTTTCTACTGATGCCGTGCGGCTTCATATTGATGGGAAGATTGTTGCAGAGCAACCTTTGTCTTCATCTTTTGGCAAAAATTCAATGTCGAACTGTTTGAAGAAGATAACATTGGTTGGTAGTGATGTGCAGGGTTATGTCCACTATGCAAAAGTCTTGTCTCTAAACTTTTCTGTGAATGATTATTACACTAAGGTGCATTACAGTTGTAGTTTTTATAAATTTCCATGACTGTTATGTCATCTGCATGCAAGTTATTTTAGTTTCTCCTTTCACATATATTTTTGTTTATTCTAGGACCCGCCTCTACAATTATCTATTGATAATTCATCTGCCTCTGAGATTGAAGAAGATAGCGATGGTGTTTGGAGCATTGTCGGTGGCAAGGTTAGATACTAAGGAGGTTATTGAAATTACATATTTCCTTGTAGTTCTTGGTATCTACTCTTACATTTGAAATGGAGTTATAAAATATTTACCATAGAATGTACTGATAGAAATCATAGATGATGAAATTATGATCAATTAAATACTATTATGAGATTTCTTCTAATACATTCATCATTTTTTAGGCATCATGCCGCAGGATCTTTTCCTTGGATGTTGTTTTGTTAAATGCATTTAGCCAGCCTGTAAATAAGGACATGGAGGTTTATATCTCTCACTTCTGCTTACCATAGAATTCTTTTCATTTTACTTGTTATGCTTATAGGAGCATTAATATTTGTGTTTCAACGTCATTGGTTCTAACAGGTTGTTGCTTCACTTTTGTATGCCGACAATGGTGGCCCCGTGGAGAAGACAATTGATGGAGAAGCTCCCCTCTTGACTAGCTATGATGGAATTGAGTTTGCTTCTTGCGATAGACCAAGTAAAATATTACATGGGCGCGCATCCTTTAAGCTGAAGATATCTCAGGTAAACTATTACATACTAAAACTTAGCTTGTGGCACATTTTGTATTGTAAAATATGGTTACTATCCATATCTTGGTAGGGAAGTTTGCAAGGATCTTGCTTCTGTGCATGGCAAACTAAGAAGTTGTTCAGTAATTCCACTGAGATGTGCTTTTACATTAGAAGTAGTAGTTTATATGATACAGTCCATCCAATAACTTAAACAAACTTTTGTATCTTTATGAATGCAGTGTACCATGTGGTATAGTTTTTCTAATTGAAATAAGCTTAGCATAGAACTCTAAGATTGGAAGTTGCATGTTAGGCCTGTTTTGCTTGCAGCTGAAAGTTTCATGAAGTTTGAAAGTATATCTTATGACCTTTGAGTACCGAATACTTATTTGTAGATGTGCAATATTTCATTTTGTTTGCATCCCAGATAATCCTCCTTGTTCATATGAGTACATGCTTCTTAGTAATTTTTCCTTTGTGGTCAGCACAGTTACTTTTTTGTGGTTGGGATTTTCCATGGCTGCCATGAAGTTGGGGTAAACCTTAACTTCTTGGTGATACGCTTTTTTTTTTTTCCCCCCCCCCTTATATTTTAGTTTTGATAACCAGAAATCTTAGTTATATTCACGAAATTGATGTTCTCTAGGTAGATTGGTATTGCAAGTTGTCTTTTTTTTTTTTGGTTGTCTCTATTTATTTATTTATTGTTTTAGTTGGGGCTTTGTTGTGGGTTAAGCACCATTGCATTGCATACTCGTTGCTCTGTATCAATCCTTTCATTTCAAGTTAGGGAAGTTTGCACATAGTGTCTAAACACTGTGAGAATCAAATTTTAGTTTTAAATTTTCCAAATCTTCTTTGGGTAGGGTCTAAGTTTGAATTCAAAGGATGTATTGTGTGCTTGTGTAGTTTATGAATCCGAAGTCAATATACTGGACCATGTGGATGTATTTGTATATTCAGACATTAACGGTTTTGTGTGGTTATATTGATATGTTGTTGGAAATTTAATTTTTCATATTGAAAGTAAGTTCCAGATATCTCTATATTTAATTGGTGATGATAATCCCTCAATTTATCATCCTGTGTGTCTCACAATTAAAAAAGAAAAATGGTAATAGATAGACATAAGAATAATTTGGTCTTGTTGTATATTTGAATATAGTGGATTTGATCATTTTAATGTTGTCTTGCCATTAAGAATCTGCCAATCTCTTAACTTCTTCTCCATTTAATTCTCATTCAGCTCTCATCCAAGTGCGACAATAGGTTGTTTCGTATTAGGTTCGAAGTACAAAAATTTGCTGGGTATCCTTTCCTGAAGGCTCTCTCCCATCCAATTCGTTGTATCTCACGGAATCGTAATATACGCCCAATCTCTCTTATGTGCAAAAAAAAACCAGCTGCTGCCCATCCACTTGATGGATCTCAATCATGTGGATCTGTTGAATTTCAACACAGTACTGTACGTGAAGCAAAACCTAGTCCATCATCAAAGCGGGTGAGGTTGGAACAAGAACAGATATCTGCAATGGAGCAAGCTGAGGGTGAATGCAACTCTCATCCCTGGACTGCCTCTAAGGTGTTTAATGAGTTTCCTCCAATTATCATTATTCCACCTTTTATTTTTAGACTGCATTAAGGTGTTTGAAATGGGTAGGTAGGACTGACCTTTCTTCTTAACCATGACTAGGATGATTAGCATACTCTTATGAAAAAATAAAGAATAAAACCTAGGATGATTACAATACAAGTTATGGTGCACATTTTGAAGAACCTCGGAGTTTAAAACTACTGTTATTCTGATACTTATGTAGTCTGCTTCTGAATGTTATAACATTTTAAAATTAGCAAAATCCCCCAGTTTCATATGCATATATTTCATATGTTTTACTTAACCTACCAATTAATTATTCAGCCTAGACCCTTCTCGTAATTTAGGGATTAGGTAAATTGGAAAAGTGACCCTTCCACATACATACACAGGACCCACATAAATGCACTCCTTCATGTAAGAAATATCATTCCCATCCATTAAAATGTGCTTCTCTGTTAGCATGAGTGTATTATGCCGTCCTTGTCTAGAAACAAACGTGCTCTGTGAGGTCAGGAAGTGTTTTACGACTCCTATTTGGACCTAGTTTATTCTCTTAATACAAGAACCCTTTGGGCCAGTTTGATAGCAAGGATGAATTTTGTTCTAGTCTGGAGAGTGGAAGAACCAAAGTTTTGCAGAAATCACATTTGACAGAACATTGCTTAAAATGCAATTTTTGAAATATTACAAACATCACCAGTTTCAATAAATGACAAATCAGTCGTACTATCACTCTTTATACTTAATTATCATGATCCACCTTAGGAGCTATTTGTACCTTAACAAAATATTTTGAAGGTGGTGTCCATGTTTCTTGCTGATTCTCAAAATTTACCTGGTAATCTGAATTTTTTTTGACATAGAATTCTCATTGCTTTTTGAAAAGAGATATTAGTCCTATTGCTTACTATTTTTAATTAGGCTGAGAATGTATTTCCAAAGAATTCAAGTGGGCGACCTGAAAACTTTGAGGAAGCAGACAACCCCCCATCTGATTCAGAGAGTACTGGAGCAAGAAACTCATCTTTTAAGAGTATGTCAAGTAGTGGAAATCCAGTTTCAGATTTGACCATTTTTAAGTACTGCCTGGGAGGCTTGGCTGAGAGAACTCACCTGCTCAAGGAGATTGCAAACTCTTCTTCTGATGATGAAGTGTTGGAGTTTGCGCATCAGGTTTCCATTTACTCTGGATGTTCTCACCACAGGTGATCTTCAATGGTTTTTCATTTTTAAAGATAATTATGTTATTGATTGTATCCATTTTTTAATCCAACTAGTAAACATGTAATCAAACCCCCTTTTATTATGGTTCTTCATTGATGTTTGTAGTGGAAGAAATATGCTAACTGCAAACAAATTTCCTTTAAATTTGACATCAGCATCATTTGTTTGCTGGCATTTTGAGCTGAACACCGTACCAATAATAATTTATTATCTAAATTATTTCAGCTGAAAAATCACAATACATCTTTGTGCATTTGTGCTCGCATTTCCTTAGGTATTATATCTCCAATACTTCTAATAAGAATTGAAATGAAATAGACCTTCAATTCTTTCTTAGTTATGAGGAATTTTTTTGTGTGTGTGTGTGTGTATTTTTTTTTTCCTAGCATCCTTCTATATCGCCAACTTTACTGTTAGGAAAGGAATTGACTGGCTTCCTCTCCTTAATTAGATGATGATAACTAAACTAATTACATTTTAGCTGTAAATTTTTGCCGTGTCTTGTGTCAGTGCATCACTCTGAGATAGAATCTTGTTTTCTTTTCTGCAAGTTATGTACCATATAGATTAGATTGCTAGTCCTATACAGTAAGGAGATTTTTCCCATCCTTCAGGTATCAAATAATAATTGCAAAGAGATTGATAGAAGAAGGAAGAAATGCTTGGAATTTGATCTCACAAAACAACCACAATGTTCATTGGGATAGCGCAGTTTTCGAGATTGAGGAGCAGTTCATGAAGATTTCTTGTTGCAATACTAGATCTCTCACGCGACAGGTTTTTTCTTTTTCTCTGACATTACACACACACATCTTATAAGTAATAACTAATATTGCACGTTATTGACACACGATTAGGTGCTGTGGTATTGCTATTGCATATATCTTTTTGATTCATGGCTTAGATATTTCTATCCTTTTGCTTGGTTACTTTAGATTTTTAATTGATAAACTTTTTGAATAGCTTTCGTTTTGCATAGATCGTCAGTTATTCGTGGATTATAAAAAAGATGTGAAATTTTGGCTGTATTAAATGTGATGAGTTGATATGTTTTAGGACTTCGAGCTTCTGAGGAGAATTGCGGGATGCCGAGATTATCTGGCCCAAGAGAACTTTGAGAAGCTTTGGTGTTGGTTATACCCTGTTGCTTCGACATTATCAAGAGATTGGATAAATGCAACGTGGAAGTCCACATCACCCAAGTGGATAGAAGGATTTATTTCTAAGGAAGAAGCTGAATTTTCACTTCAAGGTCCAACAGGACTTCAGGAGCCTGGGACATTTGTTCTCCGGTTTCCTACTTCAAGGAGCTGGCCCCATCCAGATGCAGGAAGCTTAATTGTGACTTATGTTGGCACTGATTATACGCTTCACCACAGGCAGGTTTCTGTCGATTATATTCACAGGTACTTCATAATTTGAATAATTAACTTTCATTGACCGTGTAGCATCTATTAGATGTTAATGCCTCATGCGCATTCATATTTTTCGAAGATTCTAAATTACTTCCATTCTGTGTGTCGCAACTGAATGGAGAATCAATAAGTTATGCGTATTGCTTCTGTATGGCAGTGTATTGTGTTTTTTGGAGAATGAAAATGCTGCTTGAAGTCTCTACAAGAATTAATAAGACTTATTTTATTTATTTTTTCTTTGGTAAAAGGGAGATGGATGTGAAATCTCTTCAAGAATTGCTATTGGCAGAGTCCGAGCTCTCTCGATTGGGAAGGCAAGATAATATTTCGAGTTTTATTACTGCTTGTGTATTGATTGCAGTGCAAACTTATGAATGATTTTGTTGGTTGAAAATGCAGGATCATAAGAAGTCGTTGAGCTTTCGGTTTAAGAAATGGTGGCCATATATTTTAGCATTCGAAATTTTCTAGTGGATAGGGAGGGTGTGAAGTGTGTTGTATTCTTCGTTCGTGCCTGCGCCTGTAATGTACATACGAGAAGCATCTCTTCATTGTATCAAAGTTGTTGAATGAGAAATGTCTACACAAACTCTCTCTGTCTCATTTATTTATTTAATTTCATCTCCAACAAGGCAACCCTTGAACTATTACTATTAATGGTCAATAGATTAGATCTGTGTATAATTTTTGACAACTTTTTCAATCCAGCTATACTATCCGTTGTCATAATAAACTTTTGGGGGGCCTAGATATATGAATACCCAAATGATTATCATAAATTCGTATGTACAAGATTAGATTTGAACTCAAAATGTTTCACATGAAATCAATGTTCATGTATTCTTTAAATTACAATCACTACAATGACTTTAATTGGATCCTAACAGACCAACATTTTTCATGCATACGCCAGAATATAATGTGTTTTAGAAGCAACTGCTTTACACCTGAATTATTTGGCAAAGATGGAAGATTGTGTGTGCATCCTGTGACTCTTGTTGGCATTGTAAATTCTCAACTCTGCTTGTACATGAAAATATTATTTTATGAAATATATAATTATTCAAACCTACCTACCTGATTCGTCATGTTATATCACGTGTGGTGAGTTGTGGTTTGGGTTGAATAATAAATATGATTGCTTTATTAGAATTTTCTCGTCTCCTGAAAGAATTATAATCTTTTCGTGACAGACTACTGCTATTACTTTGGAGGAGAAATCTATGGTGTAAGCTGTAGGGAGTTTGATGAGATGACGGTGCCTATACCTAACAGCCGAAAATTGAGACTGAGGAGCAAGTACTTTTCCACCTATAATTTTCTTGAGTTTAATCATTACGAGACTTTAATCTCTTCTTCTTCCTGTAGCCAAAGCCGCCACCTCAAATTTATTTTCAAACCTTATAATCCGAAGATATTTTTTACATTAAATATAATTAATGAATAATACTTCTCTTCTTAAAAAATGTATTTTTATAACATTACAAGTAGCTTACCCGTAGACACACCCTCCTATCTTCTTATTTATAGTCAAATTGATACTTAGAATCTTCCTTTTGGTCATTATCAATTCTGATCTCCAAGATTATAGGATCATTATTAAAT
>JANLJB010029123.1:0-13549 GCA_026212285.1 Bursera cuneata | reverse complement strand
AATTTTCGGGATATTACAAGGTAAGCCCGGCCTGGCCCACCAATTTTTTAATTTATTTAATTTTTTCTAATATTTTTAGTTTTATTACTAATATCATGCATCACAAATATCTTCATAGCATGTGACCAAATTATGTTCTTGTTAAAATCAAATGTCTACTTATCGCCAGACAGTTTATTCTCTAAAGTCTTACCAACATAACTTGTAAGATTTGTAAATGACAATTAACATATTATTCTCAAGATATATTGCAATTCACTGGTTATCAATAACTATGCACATTTTATCAAACCAATTAGCCTCTAGATAGATCCATACTATTTGTATTAGAAACTGAAAAATTATATTAAATAAAATTAACGAGTAAGGTAGATCAATAGATTACGAGTCCATAAAGAGATCAAACAAATTTCATGGAAAGAGCAACAAATCTATATAGATAGGTGACAATAACAAGATAATTTCCTCTTCCAAAAATAAAAGGTAAGCAAACTATGCAAAACACAAAATCCCTTCTCAATTGAGATGTATACAGAACAAAGAAGAGTTCATGAAAACTACTCAGAGACAATTTGAACATTAAGAAACATAAAAATAATCTCTCATTGAAGCAAAATGAGGTGTATAACATATTTTCGATTGCTAGGTAATGCAAGTAAAAGACTTCTTTGGTGGAATTTTCATTGGACCCTGTGAATTCCTGTTCACTTTTTTATATAACATATTTGATTCTGTCCAACATCAAATGATGACAAACATGTCGTCAACCAAAGTACATTTATGAATGTTTTACCCTGAGTTAGCACTAAAAAATGCACCATAAAGAAGCAGGATTCTTGGCGTGACAAAATTGATGACCCAGAAACTAATTTCTTACTTATCCTTAAAATATTTATCAAATAGTATGGTGTAAATAAGGGTTGAACCCAGAAGAACTGGTTTATGATTTTTTTTTGAAATAACACTTAAGCTTTAATCTCTAATGTCTAATTTTTTCTAGAATAAATTAACTAAAAGAAAGAAATGAAATCAACTAATAGGAATAATCAAAGACGACGGTGATTGAAAGAATACTTTAACTGCTAAACTTATCAACTTAATTAATTTAAATATCCCATTTCAATTTATGTGAAGAAGGAATTAAATCCTTAAATAAGAACTCCAGCCTGATACATTCACTTTTATTTGAAAGCATCTACCCATCATTCTTAGTTAATTAAAGGTCTACTTATTAATTAACCTTATCTATTGAACAATTTAGAAGAACGCTTACTAAATTTAATCCAATAAACGCAAAAAACACAGAAGGTATAACTAGACCAGACAAAATCCAACACGCGTAAATCTTTAACATGAGATTATGATTTACTTTGTAGTTATGATTGCAAATTGTTACTAATACTTAGAATCCCTAAAGATTACGTATTAAGAACCCTAGATTAACAATGAACTGCTTAATCTGATTTCTTAGTTGCGCACCTAATCAAACAAATAAGCAATTCGTATAAACACCGTAAATCATATTTATCCTTTGAAATCAAACACAAATAGATTGGGATATAAAATGCAGCTTTATTGAATCATTGTCTAGCTATTTAAAGCATCTCTCAATCTCAAGGAAATTAGAAACTCATAACAGAATTAAACAAAATAGTTAAAAGAAAAGAACCCATTAGAACATTTATCAAAACGTCCTAAGAAGATGATCTACACTCCGGCTTCTTTCTCCAGAACAGGATTGATTTCTCTCCTTGATGGCCGTCATCCCCCCTCTGGTTTCTCTCCAAATCCTTTAAATATCTTGTCTAAAATTAGGTTAAAAAGAAGGGCAAACTTATATTTTTCTCCAAAAATAGCAAAGCCTGATGTTTTGTTTCTCGACGTACCACTGCAGCGGAAAGTTTCAAGCTCCGCAGCGGTTAGCTTCTAACTTGGATGCATATTTTACCCGGATTACCGCCGTAGTGCTAACACATTGATATGTACGCCGTAGCGGTACCACATTTGCTCTACGGTGCTGAGCTACTGACTTCAACTCTCTGCTTTACTCTGTTTTGCTTTGTTTTAGACTTAAACTTTGATTTCTTCTGGAATTCTTCACTTTCCTGAAAAACTAACATAATCCTAATTAGAAGGACTAAAAAACTCAGCAAATAACAAGCATAAAGGTATTAAAAATATGCCCAATTCCATCTCTATCAAATACCCCCATACTTATTCTTTTGCTCGCCCTCGAGCAAATCTAAGTCTAAAAATAATATGAGTTTTCAAACCATATAGCTTCAGAGGAATGAGTTAATAGAATACGAAGAATATAACACATGCTCAATTGATTTTTTTCATACACCAAGACATAATTGCACCTTTCTATAGTACTTTGTGTGTGTGTGTCATGCAATCGTAGAGAAATCTACAAATTAGATCGGTTTATACAATCAATTATATCTTGAGTTCAATGCTCTATAAGACTATTTTTCCTGTCTCTCTCTACTAATGTAGGATAACACATAACAAGATCAAAAGGACTTTTCTAGCTTGTAATGTTTAGGTTCGATATGAATTTAGAGGCTCAGATAATTGATTTCAACCCATAAGAATTCCTCGGTTCAATTTTTTGCCCTTTTTGTAACATCACAACTCTAAGCAGAATACCCCTTTTCTCTCTTTTTGTTTTGTTTTTTTTTTGGGACATAAAATCATCATTGGGAATCACTCAAATGAACCGTAATGACTATAACAAACCAATCTTTTTTTTTTTTTTTTTTAAGAATGGATATAAAATGTAAAAAGAGAGAGAGTCAAGGAGAAATCCTTCAAATCTCTTTCCTTTCTTTCACTTAGAACATTCATTGTTCACATTCATCAAGCTTCAAAGGTTCAAAAGGTTGGGTGCAAAAGGGAAAAATTTGTATTAAGGGTTGGCTAGAAAGGCTCAAATGTTTCAAAGATGGCCTTAATCCTTTCCCATGTCATACGTCTCCTAGAATTTTGCCTCAAGATCCATTCAAATAGGTTCTAGAGCTACTGAACATCTAGACTGCACTAATCACATAAACCTTCTCTATCAAAAGAATTTTCTTTCAATTTCATGCAGTGCGTAGAAATTTTCAAGTATTATGGTCATTAGTAACTACAACCAAAGAATACTTGAAAACCAACCAACCAACACATTTTTATATCTCCGAAATTCCTAGGTCACTCAAATCAAAGTTCATCATATGCTGTATTTTAGTTCAACCAACCCAAAATCTAGATACTCTTGTGATTCAGATAATTCCTTCTAAAACTTTTGTTCAAAACTACCCTAAAAGAAAAATCCTAAGCTGATTCAAATTATTATTCAAAATAAAATAAAGAAAACAATAAAAATTAAATGAACAGAAAAATAGAAGAAGAACTCCCTGGATTATTCTTTCTCTTTTATCCTCCTCTGAGTCAGCATAAAAAACATCCCATGGTTTAGGTGGCACCTTGCTTTCGTTGGTTGCAATGAGTTCTTTTTCTTGATGCCATTCATAACACCCCCACACTTGTTCTTGACTGAGTTGAGGTGGAGATGTTTCAAAAACCTTTGGAATGCCTTGTATAAAAGGGAAAAACATGACGGTGAATGAAAGAAAGTAAAACAGAATGCTAATTTCCACCGCGATGTGGTGGTAACTCGCTGAAGCGAATCCTATACAGAAAACAAATCCTAATTGAGTCCTAATTCTTGGATAAAAATTTAATTCCTACTCAAACAGAAACTAATGAATGCATAAAGGAAGCAAAATACTAAAGTAAATAAAACAAAATTTAACAATTCAAACTAAACTACTGCAATTAAAAGTAAAAACATGTGAAAATTTTTCTTACCCTCGTTACCAAATTGTGCAATGTCCTCATTGTACGAAACCATAAAAAAAATAAAGCAACCATTCACAAGTTCGACAAGAGAAAATAACAGAAAATAATACAAATAAAAACAGTCAAATGTCATCATCATTAAAATCAATCTCATCAATGATGCCCCCTCCTGATGCGTCAATGGCGTCAAATGCGGGATGCGAATGGCTGGGCTGCTGTAGGGGGGGAGGTGGTGACTGATGGATGAAAAGTGTAGGAGAATACTATGTATCTTTCACATAATGGCACCTAAGAGTGCTAGAGTCGCTTCCACATCGGGATCTTTATTCGATAGGACTAGATTTGGGTCTGACAAAGCCGTCCAGCGATACCGAACATTTTGTTATCTAATATACCGGTGCCTAAGAGAGGTTTTGAGCTAGATGATAGGACACTTCGTGAGATTAGGTACATGATAGAAAGGAGAGGTTGGACTTAGTTTTGTGCTCAGCCAGGAGTTGCTGTATTCCCAATGGTGCAGGAGTTCTATACGAATGCCGCATACCAGACTAGAGGCCGAGTGCAAGTCAGAGGGCAGATGGTAGTATATGATAGAAGGACCATTGCTACGTATTATGAGTTACCCCCCGTCCCAGTTGACGATTATGTATTGCATAGATCTACTCCATTTGATCCAGATGTAGTGTTAGAGTTTCTATGTGTAGAGGGAGCCACGTGGGACATAAGAAGAAAACATAATAAGAAATTCAACATGAAATTAGCTCTTTTTTATTCTGCTTACAAATAATAATAAAAAATGTCTTGTCACGATAGAAGATAATGCATCTAATTTCTCTGGAGGTAGTAGTAGCCATGTTATTGCGTCCTGCCACCGTATTGTAGCTTTGATACACCAACAAATTTATCAAAATTTATCAACCTCTTCCATAAAAAATCCAACCAATAGTTAGAAAAAGAAATTACTAACCTTAACAGACCATGCTACAACAGAATCGATTGCTTGCTTCCTAATGTTCAACTTGATCACCTCATTGGAATTCTTTGCATGCTGAGAATGTAACCATATTTTTTACTCACCTAAAACACATCAAAACATCATTATAGATATTAACTAAACAATACTTAGCAAAAACCTTAAAAACCTAAAAACCAAATCTTTTGAGCAAGCATGAGAAAATCACAGGAAATATCCCTTTTAATCAAAGCTTTTGAGCATACATGAGAAAATCAGAGGCAAATATCCCTTTCCATCAAATCCAAGAACCGAAAATCAAAGCTTTCGAGCATGTATCACTACAAGAATTTTGACTTTTTACAATATTTGAAAAATGCTGTGAATAACCTTTTACGGTAGTTTTTTTATCAATTATAGTTTTTTTCCAACGTTGTGAATAAATTCTTTTTACAGCGTTTAAAAAATGCTGTAAACAAAGTTATTTACAGTGTTTTAAAAACGCTGTAAAAAGAGTTTATTTATAGCGTTTTAAAAACGCCGTAAATCACCTTATTTACAGCATTTTAAAAATTCTGTAAATAAATGAAATATTATTATATAACATTTCTTTCATTAAACCCCGTTAGATCGTAAGATTTTAAAAGAAACTTCTAAAAAATTTTACAAATACCATTTCTCTTATTTGTTTCAAAGTTTATTTATTTATTTAATCTTTTGAGGCCATGAATATGATATATTGCTAGTATAAAACAAAGTCATCACTCTATTTTTAGTATAAATTTAAAGGGTCAATAACACATACCGTGAAATTTTACTAATGAGTAGTAAAAAGATGAAAAATATAATAAAAATCCCAAAATAATATGCATAGCACTATTCTTTTGTAATGCAATATCAATAATTCTTTCCATAATAAAATGTGATTATGGCATAAATCAATGTCCACAAGGTACTTGAAGAGGCAGCAAAAATCATAGCATTACTATATTATGTGTAATTTGCACTTCATGTCAAACAGGGGTAAGCACAAATGAATTTTGTACGATGAAAGGAGGAATGACCACACTTCAGTCAGAGATTTTGTAGACGGAGAAGAAATGAAACAAAGAGTCAATAACAACTATTGGCGGATGCATCAGCTTGTAGTCGCTTCTACTTAAAAATGTTCCTTCTCACACCTTTGTAAATAGCCTCGGTCCGGGTTTGTGGAAGGGGCAATCTTTTTACCTCTTTCATATACCTGCTATCCATAATTCAAGGAGAATAGAATTAAATCTTGGACTAAAAACACAACGTATCTGTAGATATAATTCCAACTCACTAATACATGCAACAATTTTGATCCCCAAAGTTAGATCAGCACCATGAATCCAAATACCAAATGGAATGTCTTTAAGAAAGTAAATAAATATAAAAGTAAAGAAAATTGCCATTACAGTTACCAATAAAAAAAAAAGGGAATGTTATCAATACACAGATCTACTTATCACGTCCCTTTTGCATTTATTATCTGCTCCTTTGCCCCATCTCTGCCTATAGTTGTTTGTTATCTAGGTAAGTTAAAGTTTGTTTAAGAATTTCTGACTCTTGTGATGTTGCTTGCATGTAAAAAGAAGCTAGTATGCATTATGCATAAAAAGTAGCAGATAGAAAGTGGTGAGAACAACAATATTAAATTTTGGTATACTTAAAACTTCTTTTAACAATCTCCCAATACAATAATTAACAGTTCATTTCAGATAAAAGAAAAATTTTCATAAAAAAAGAATTCCAAAGAAGCACTTCATAGACTTCTTGCCTAAGCATGAACTGCAAAGATCGGTTGTGTGGCAACCCGAAATCCCTTATATAGGAACCCCGGAGGCTAACCATGCAAATGAGAAGAAACAAATTGAAAATCATGCAATTATTCATAAATTTAATACATAAAACATGAATTTGATACAAAAGTTCAAATATCTTTTATATAGTTTATCAAAATACATGGTGTATGCAAAGGTTCATTTTTAATTTCCCCGGAAGTCTCTAAGTGAGCTCCGGAACATCCCCGCCCAATGTCTGACCTCTTGTACCTGTGGAAGGAAAGGGGTGAGCAAACATGGCCCAGTAGGAAATCTTACAACATATTCAAATCTATAACATTTTAATTGAAAGCATATGCAAAAATACTTCACAACCTTTTCCATACACATAAACCGTTTCTATCTCTCAATCCATCTCAACATTTCATCAAAAGTGTTTCCCCTTAGATCTCACGGTCACCGTGGGCCCATCTAAGGCCTAACACCCAAGAACTTAAGGCAAAGGGTCAAGAAACTCAACGTTGATATTCTTGAAGAACTTGAAGCAAAGCCTTCCGTTTGCAGTATTACGGATACAAAATTAATGGAAAAAACTAGATTCAATTATCAACTGCTCCTATAAATAGGATTGACTATGAATTTGAACCATAAAGATACTTTCATAAAATCGTATGATTCTGATCTAAATCAAGCAATTTTTACATGAAGAAGTTCTATTTGCTATGGTAGGAGAAGCGACATTCTTAAAAAAATAGAAAAATCAGAACCAAGTCAAGATAATACGGACCGATCCCTTCTTCTTGCGCCAAAGATCTTATCATTTCGGTTAGATTATAAGGGACACCATTTTGAGTTTATACCATTTAGATCTAGCCATATAATGTTGCTTTGATGTGTTAGTCACTTGCCCAACCTCTAGAATGCTGTGGTAGCCCGGATTTTTGGAAATAGTGATTTAGGGATGTAAGTGAAAGATTTCAAAGTTAAAAATCGTAATATGACGTATTTGCGACGTATACGGGATGACACGGACGTGATGACATCGTGTATATAAGTATTTAGAGGTTTTCAGGAGTTTTCAGGAAATGGGACTAAAAATAATTTTACATGGGTTAGGGGATTTTTCGTCTTTAGTGCCCGATGGTGACATTTTGAGGGTCACGTGAGTGGAAAATGGATGAGGACGAGTCAGCGATGAGATGTCGAGACTTCGGGATCGAGATTCACGACCGTTGAAGGTTTGAAAAATTATGAAACACCCCCGGAACCCAAAGTCTATATAAACTGTATAGGAGGCCAACAGTTGGAGAAATCTATAGAAACACCCCTGGTCGCTGGAAGTCGCTGTCTCCGACGACCGTTTACATTTCGGGCGAGTTAGCCGCCATGGCCGGTAGCGATGGAACCGTCTCGGCCTGCTGATCATCGTGGTGGTGGCCGTTTCCCCGTCCGGTGCTGGAAACGCCATAGATTGGGCTGGAGATATTCACCTACGTCGACTGTTGCCGACCGATTTCGGCGTCGCCAGCCCCTGACACCAGTGTTGAACGATTCATCTCAGCAAGTTGGTGGCCTCTGATCGTTGTTCTGGTGCGTGGATCACCGGTAATGAGCCCCGACAGTCTACGCCTCCCATTCGCCGATCTGCTACTTTTCGCTGGCGGGACGAAGGTGGTAGTACCATCCGTTCACCGTTCCTGACCGCCGATCGTGTTCTCCGATGAGAGAACGTGAATCATGGCTGCCATTGGATATTTCGTCGGCCTCCTCACCTTGCTGACTTGGCAGTTGCACCCCCATGGCACACCCCCAATATTTTGGATGTTGGCAGTTTACCCCCTGCCACGTGTGACGACTTAAGGACCCCCAAGGGTTTTCAGGTTAGCGATCTCACCCCCCTTGGTTATTTTAAGTATAGTTTATAGATTTACGGTAACGCCCCCGACGGGAAAAATATCAATTTAACCCCCGGTTCCCGGTTTTGCATGGTTGGACCCCATGACTCTGAGGACTCATCTGGAATCACCGAAACGTATAGCTTTGCAATACAAATGAGGAAAAGAGAGAGAAAGAGATCCGAAAGCGATGGTTCAGATACCGAGGTAGGGATTTCTGTCTACTCTTTTCTATTTTGTTTTAAGATCCGAGTAACTTAAATTATTCTTTGACATAGGGAATAGAACATGCATGTAATTGTATGTAAATGGTTGATTTGTGAATATATATAATTGTATGTTATGTATGCATGTATGAGTGTGTATGACGGGATGGTTGGTATACGGGTTAATGCTTGTATAGTTTTAGTAGTATTAGGCATATGTAAATTACAGGGTGACTGAGATGCAGCTATTCGGTGCTCGTGCATGACGGGATAGATGAGATACGGGGGATACGTATGTGATCACGCGTGATGAGGTGAACGAGTCATGAATGATGCACGTGTTGTCACGCGTGATGACATGGATGAGATATGGATGATACGTGAGTGTAGTTATGGCATGGAATTAGAAATTGGATACATGAGGGCTATAAGTGGCATGTGGGTGATACACGGGTGTATACAGAGGATTGACCAGTTTGATATGAGGTAATCCTATGGTGAGTAATGCATATATAGTTTATGTGTGCGAATCCCCGGATCGACCTAGTGATACATAGAGATTCGAGGAGATTTACGGATGGTATGTACGATTGACTAGCGAATACGCAGTAGTCCAATATGAGAGAGATTGCCTTGATATTTGTGAACGGGATCCCGATGTGATTGATAGTATAGTGTTAGACCTTGTGGTGGCCAGTTGATCTGGAGCCCAAGGAAAACACTGGTGATATGATATGATGAGAGTGTTAGGTCTTGTGGTGGCCAATCGCTCAGGAGCCCAAGGAAAACATCCTTGATGTGATTCGGGTGTTAGGCCTTGAGGTGGCCAGTGGCTTTGGAGCCCAAGGAAAACACTGGTGATGTGATACGGGTGTTAGGCCTTGAGATGGCCAATTGATATGGAGCCTAAGGAAAACACCCTTTATATGATTTGAGTGTCAGGCCTTGAGGTGGCCAGCTAATCTGGAGCCCAAGGAAAACACTAGGTTGGTTATTTGTATATATAGATGAGACCGTTGTGGTCGAGATGTATGGATGTGGCGCATGTGTTGCGATGATTGTGATTGTATGGAACTCTATAATAGTGAAATGAGTATACATGTGTATGGGAAGTGAAATGATTATATATAATATATGTGTGTTGTCTGATGCATGCTTGGATGTTAAGATGATATGGAACTGTGTAGTATAGAAATTCCTACTGGGCTGTGTTGCTCACCCTTTCCTTCATAGGTACCCGAGGTCAGGAGTCTAGCGACGTGATCCGGAGCTCACATAGAGGATCTCGGATGGTATTGGGGAATTTCCGGGTAGACATGGTGAGTCGTAAGTCAGTTTCAACGTGTCTGTTTTTAAAAGAAAAATTTTGTAACCCATTTTTCAGTATAAATGTGTTGATTAAATTATTTTTATTTTATTTATTTACACAGTGGCCCTTAGAATCCCTGTATAAGGGGTTTCGGGGCGCCACAAATGCTATAAGGTAATTGTCTCAAATTCCATCTCAAATAAACTATAAATTGATATGTCATGTATTATATGGATGTCAATATGATATGGTAAGTGTTATATTAATGTCATATCTATTCTAATAGAATTTGAAATAATTTTTTTGGGGTGACTAATTTTACTATTTTATGTTATTTATAACCTCTATTAATCAATTTGACTGTTTTTGCTTATTTGTATTCGTCTTTAATGGAAGGAAAATACTTATCTGACCCTGACCTATTACATTATTCTGTAGATACAATATGCTTCTAATTTATATTGTGTCATATGTTTAATACATGGAGAACTCATGAGCGATAATTATGAGAAAATTATAGATAATTTTAAAGCGATATGGAGTGATTGAACTATCATTTAAAAACAACATAATATTATTTGCTAAACTACAATAAATATATTTGTAAAATATTGGTATAAATTTGATAATCATAAACATTAGTTAGTACTACCTTTTGTTAAATATTATTATTTGTAAGTAACAAGGTTAGGTTTTAAGGAAATGACAAAGAAGATCTAGTATACTAAGAGAAGAGATCTGGTAAGTGAATAAATAAAAGTACTTATAAACAATTAAAAAAGATATATGGGGTTATCTTTAGATTTTAGAGAGTGCACAGTTGAAACTAAGTTGTATTTTTAAATTTTAATAGTGAGTTTGTAACATTGGCTTAGAGGTAATTTATATTTAGGTGCATATAACTTAGGGCAATATATATTAAATTTTAAAAGTTCAAAATATTCTTCTCACTGAAAATAAAATTATAATGTACAAATTAACTCATACATATCCATTAAAATGTGTTAAAAATCATATTACTTAATTAAGGTTCATGCTATTGTGATTTAAGATTTTAATGATTGATAACTATTTATTTATCTAATCTCGAAAGAGTTGTTTAGTTGATGAAAAAATTATGGAAATTATAACAAATGCCAAAAATTAGAAAGTCAATTTGAAAAAATATACAACCCCCTACTTTTTTATAATTTTCCTATCCTTTTTCACATGACATGACTAAAATGCCCCCCCTTCATGTATGGGTTCTTTCTTCATGTATTCCCACCTTAACTCTCTCTCTCTCACACACACACAAACCAACCTAAAGACACTACCTCTCTTGGAGTGTTGAAAATTCTGCTGTAAAAAACCAAAAAAAAATGTTAGCTACGTCTCCTTTAAGAGACTTAAGGTAGACCACATGCCACATCTTGTTGTTTTTAATATATTAGTATTACTATATCTATTTTATTTAGAAATTAAATATTAAATTTGGGAGTTATCTGAGAGATTTTTTAACAATAACTTGATCTCTCTACTTCATTGATGGTAGGAGAGTGGGAGAGAAAATAGCTAGAGGACGTGGGTCTTGGCCTATCTAATATATTGCTTGTGATTAACCATTAAGTCATATGCATACGTGAAAATAGATTAGGCGGAAAACCTTGTTCTTTTACTCTCCATACAGAGTGTGAGAGCACAAAGAGTTAAACGTATTTTAATTTTAGAATCTCACATATTTTATCTTTGATTTTCAAATTCTTTGTTTGGAGACTTAAGCAACCATGGCTGGAGGTTAGATCCTAATTTTATTCTGCTTCATTATATCATTTGTATTAAAATGGTTGGAGTTACATATATATGTATTGATTGTTATATCATTTTTATTATATATATATATGTGTGTGTGTGTGTGTGTGTGTGTGTATTGATTCTCCTTATTTATTCCGCTTTCATTATTGGTATCAGAGCTAATCTTCCATGTCATGTTGCTTAATCTCAAATTTATTTTGTTCTATATTTGAAAGTCATAAGTTTATATCTACAAATGAATTTTCTCTTTTCATTTGTGTTGTTATGATTTTTCAGAAGTTTGTAGAGAATAGATTATCAGTAGAAATTTCTCTATTAATCTTTCTCATGTAATAAAGTGATTAATAGGGAACCGAAACTTGCTAGTTTTTATTTTTATATCTATCCAGTAAATTAAATTTTATGGATAAGTTAGAATGTTGGCACGTTTCATGTTTGTTTTATTTTTAATTTTGTAGATAAGTCAGATTATTGTGGATAAATCTTGTGGATAAGTTATATATGTGAATTATAAGGCTCTTTCATTTGAATTGTAATGATGGAAAAACTATTACGTATGCCTTTTGTATGCCATGTGAATTTAATATATATGCCATGTGAATTCAGTATATGTGTCATATGAATAAATAGAATCATGGAAAATTTATTACATATACAAGTTAATTTAATATTTGTGCCATGTGAATGTAATAAATGGGCATATATATTTAATTCCTTTTGTAAGATAATTTCGTTAGAACATGAGAATATTCACTGCCAAATTTTGATCGAGCAAGAGGCATGCAAAAGAAATTTAGTCAATCTCACTATTTAATCTCGGTCGATCAAGAGGTAATCAGGAAGCAAGCAAAATCAAATAGTTTTGTTTTTGTTCATTCTTTATGGTTAATACATATTTTATAAGGCATATTTTGTGAAAAATGGATAGTGCTATATTAAGGAAATGAATATCATTGTGTATTAAGATTAGCCACAACATCTTATGACACGTAGATGTTTCATTGATATTTTGAACTTGGCTATATATATCCATATTGCAATAAAGTAATGGTTAATGGTTGCTTTACCCTATAGGGAGGTGATTATTTTATATGACTTGATTGGAATAAGATAGTGATTTAATATTAGGAAAGGGGATACTAGATGCCCACAGGTGTAGGATTCCTTCTTTTAATAAAAAAAAAATTACTAGTCTTATTATAAAAGGTAAAAGTAAATCTAATGCGTTATGTAACCTCTACCACAGGAAGGTTTAGATTATGCTATTGAATTTGACATTGGTTGAGTCAAATTATGATTATTGTAGGTTATTGTTTCAAAGCATTAAATAATTATTTTCTTGGTTATTGCAATTGCTGTTACTTCTTTTTTTAGTAATAATCCTCGAATTCCACTTTTGAATGGTGAAAATTTTTCGGATTAGAAGGACAAAATCCTCTTGACATTAGGGTGCATGGATCTTGATTTAGCACTTCGTGTGGATGAACCACCGGTGCCTACGGAATCAAGTTCTACTGTGAAAAAATTGGCCTATGAACGGTGGGAGAAATCCAACTGTCTAAGCCTAATGCTCATCAAGTCTCATGTTAGTCAGAGCATTAGAGGGTCTATTCCTCAGTATGAAAAAGTCAAGGACTACATAAAGGCCATTGAAGCACAATTTGTTAGTTCTGACAAGGCATTGGCTAGCACTCTAATGAATAAGTTGTCAGTGATGAAGCATCACAAATCTAAGAGTGTGC
>JANLJB010029122.1:2869-13543 GCA_026212285.1 Bursera cuneata | reverse complement strand
TTTTGTTGGTCAAATTGACAGGACCTATTTTATCATGAAATATTTAATTGTAAGTCTATATTAGTGATGACATAATGTAACGCATGGTTGGTCACACTTTTATAATGTTAGCTTTATAATTTTATTTTGGTCATGACTTTTTTTTTCTTTTTTTTTTTTTATTTGAAATTTGACTATGACTTGATTAATCATATTAAACATTGAATTTATTAATTTTTTACAACAAAGTTGTTATTTTACTATATGTTTGCATTAGCTTTTATTTGAAATTTGACTATAACATGTTAATGATCATTTTATGTAATGGGGAATTGGGTGAGGTTAGGGAAAGCATTCCCCGTAGGAAGATTTCTCATCCCTACCCCGCCTCAAAAATAAGGATGAGTGAAAAATGGGAGTTAAATTGAAAAGTGGGTTGGTAAATGTGGAGGGCCTCCCACACTTGCTTCACCTCAATGTCATCTCTTGTTTATATAATTGATGGTAAATTGATTAAATTTTAAATAGTTTGTTTCAGTTTTCATTAACAGAGGACCTTCGAAATGAAGTAATCTGTCTGGTGTCTCTCTATTGTTGATTCTTATTAGTTTCGATCCTCTTGTGCTTTAAGGTTTATGAATTTTGAGTGCAGAAAAGATATTTAGATAGAATATACAGTGAGGTGTTCTAGATCTAATAAATAAACACTACAACGTGTCATGATTTTGCCTGTCGATTTTTTTTCCTTTTTCTAATATGTAAAATGTTCAAGGAAAACTGTTTTCAATAGCAATTATGAGAGTTTATATTTAGTTTACTTCATTTTGAATAATACATTTTAAGATAACATTAGATATAAATTATCCCTATAAACTTTTGTCTTATAAATCGATGTTGTCATGAAATAGTAATATCCCATCATCTAATTTAATAATTATTTTTTATTTAGGTGAAAAAGTATGGATATCCTTTGTTGCATGCACAAGATTCTATATTAATGTGTTTAATTTATTTGTAGATGCTCGATCCTTGATAAGGAGAAAGATGGAGAGGAACCACAACCCGATGAATTTAAGTTTTCAAGCGTCATCGGGGGTGAACCTAGCTCAAGGTAAATAAAACTCTTATATATATATATATATATATATATGCAATTAGTGTTTATTTTAACTTATCTATTGGTCAACAGAGTTTTCTAATGGTAAATATCTCTATATATCTCTCTTTTAAGAGAAGCTGCTATTATTACTTTTATGCTTAAAATATAACTTATGATTTTTATTTTTAAACATGTGCCTTTGTATTATTTATCATAAGTGTTATGCAATTAAAGAGAATTAAAAGAGAAAAAAGAGAAGAGAAACATACAAAATTGTAGTGGTTCAGCAATATGCCACATTCTACAGATATATGACATATGAGCTACATTATCAACAATAAGTTTATAACATATTCAAATAGTACAAATTTCAAAGTGTTTACCAAATTTCAACTTAGTTGTTTCATAATATTAAATAAAGAATGTGAAATTGAATATAAAAACAAATAATTCAAAAAAATAAAATTCTAGATCTTAACAAGTGAACATATCAATTCTTTTTTCTAATTTTTTTATTTATTATTTTTTTTTCTCTTTTGCTACAAAGTTGAGATATAAACATAGAAATTCTTTTGTTATTTCAAACCAATATTAAAATTAAGTCAATCACATTAATATAATTTGAAAATAAGGAAGTGCAAAAATAAAATCTAATAGTATGAAATTGTCATTGTTCTTTGTTTAACAATTAATTTGTGAATTATGCTGCTATACATAACCAAGTTTCTCTGGAATGGATATTTGCAAATATAATACATTTTATTGAAAATTTGATTAAAATATTTTTTGGCTTAAACTTTGTTCTTTTGTTGGTCAAATTGGCAGGACCTATTTTATCATGAAATATTTAATTGTAAATATATATTAGTGATAACATAATGTAACTCATGGTTGGTCATACTTTTATAATTTTATTTTGGCCATGACTTTTTTTTTCTTTATTTTTATTTGAAATTTGACTATGACTTGATTAAATATATTTAACATTGAATTTGTTAAATTTTTACAATAAAGTTGTTATTTTACTATATATTTACATTAATTTTTATTTGAAATTTAACTATAACATGTTAATGATCATTTTATTTAAATTGATCTAATATATAGACGTGTCTGGGGAATGGGGTGGGGTTAGGGAAGGAATTCTCCATATGAAGATTCCTACCTACCCTGCCTCAAAAAATAAGGATGAGTGAAAAATAAGACTTAAATTGAAAAGTGGGTTGGTAAATGGGGAGGGCCTCCCACTCGTGCTCCACCTCAATGTCATCTCTAGTCTATATGATATATGATTAATTGATTAATTTTCAAATTGTTTGTTTCAGTTTTCATAAACAAAAGAGCTTCGAAATGAAGTCATGATCTACATGGTGTCTCTCTATTGTTGATTCTTATTAGTTTCTATCCTCTTGTGCTTTAAGGTTTATCATTTTTGAGTGCAGAAAAGATATTTAGATAGAATATACAGTGAGGTGCTCTAGATGTAATAAATAAACACTACAACGTGTTATGACTATGCCTATCGCTCTTTTTTTTTTTTTTGCCTTTTCTAATATGTAAAATGTTCAAGGAAAATTGTTCTTGAAAACTATTTTCCAATAGCAATTATGAGAGTCTATATTAAGTTGACTTCATTTCATTTCTATCAACCTCTCTCGTAATAGAGATCTTTTTTTGAATAGCACATCTAAAGATAACATTAGATATATAAATTATCCCTATAAACTTTTTCTTATAAATTGATGTTGCAATAATATAGTAATATCACATCATCTACTTTAATAATTTGTTTTATTTATTTATTTTTATTTAGGTGAAAAAGTATGGATATCTTTTATTGCACACACAAGAGTCTATATTAATATATTTAATTTATTTGTAGATGCTCGATCCTTGATAAAGAGAAAGATGGAGAGGAACCACACCCCAAAAAATTCAATTTTTCAAATTTCATCGAGGGTGAATCTAGCTTAAGGTAAATATATATATCATATGAAACCGGGATATGTTACTGCTATGTGACTGCCTAAAACGTCTATTAAACCAGGTATGAAACCAGAAAAGCCTAAAACGTCTTATGACAACCCAAAATACTCAGAAAATAGATTAACAAACCAAATCAAATGTTTGTTAATTTGGAAAACAGATTAACAATCTTTGAAACATATAAGTATGGCAGTGTTCATTCCTTCTAGACTTAGGGTTTTCAAACCAATTTGTACAAGTCTAATATGCAAATAATTAAATTTTCTTTGTATTCGTTAAGAGAATTTTGGCTTAGAAGATGTAATTTGTGGTAACTGTTTTTTACTTGGAAATTTATTTCTTCAGTTTTGATGACAAGTCCAGAATTTTTGACGAAATCAAGTTTATTTTGTTTATATATTTTTGTGAGTTGAATTTTTGGAATACTCCATCTATTGATTGTTGATTGATATATATATATATATATATATATATGAGCAATTAGTATTTATTTTAACTTATCTATTGCTCAAAAGAGTTTTCTAATGGTAAAAGCTCATTTATTTTATTTAGGTGAAAAAGCATGGGTACCCTTTGTTGCACACACAAGAGTCTACATTAATGTGTTTAATTTTTTTGTAGGTACTCGATCCTTGATAAAGAGGAAGATGAAGAGGAACCATACCCCAATACATTCAAGTTTTCAAGTTTCATCAAGGGTGAACCTAGCTCAAGGTAAATACAATTCTTATATACATATATATATATATATATATATATATATATATATATGGTTTATTTTGGCTTATCTATTGGTCAAAAGAGTTTTCTAATGGTAAAAGCTTATTTATTTTATTTAGGTGAAAAAGCATGGGTACCCTTTGTTGCACACACAAGAGTCTATATTGATGTGTTTAATTTATTTGTAGATGCGCGATCCTTAATAAAGAGGAAGATGGAGAGGAACAATACCCCAATATATCCAAGTTTTCAAGTTTGATCGAGGGTGAACCTAGCTCAAGGTAAATACAATTTATATATATATAAGGTTTACTTTGACTTATCTATTGGTCAAAAGAGTTTTCTAATGGTAAAAGCTTATTTATTTATTTTGGGTCATTTGGTTGTTATTTAAGAACTTATGAGTGATTAAATAGTTTTTTTTACATCCACTAATAGAATCTTAAAATTAAGACTCTTGTAACAAAATCTTTTTACTTTTGAAATGTCAAAATACGTTTATTTTATTTTAAAAGTTTTAACTTCTTCTTCTTCCATAAAAGAACTCTTTTTGATAATTTAATATATAAAATTACTTATATATTTATCCAATCAAACAATCCATAATCTCTATATATCTCTTTTAAGATATAAACATAGAAATTCTTTTGTTATTTCAAATTAATATTAAAACTAAGTCAATCATATTAATATAGAATGTATTAGGATGAAATCAAAGAGAAGCTCACATGTTATTAGGATGAAGTAAGAATTCTTTGAATTGGTATCTTTTAGTAAAACCTTGTTGATTTATTAAAAAAATAATAATAATAAAGAGAAAGATATAATGCCAAAATAAATAAATTGAAATATTTTTAATGAAACAAAATAATAGAACTGAAATAAAAGAGAAGTTCACATGTTAGGTTCTAAATTGTATAATGTGTTTTTCAATTGTATTATCTAAGTAAGAGAAGGGTATGCTAGAGTGAAAGAATATAGGCTATTAAATTAACTACAAAAAACTAAAAGACAAAATTTAGAAATCTTAAGAATTTAAAAAAAGGGTGTAATTGTGATGAGTAAAATTAAGGGGGTACCAAATATTTTTTGATTTTAGGAGGCCCCGAGGCCCCCATGGGTCTCTTCCTAGGTCTGCCCATGATCCTTTTTCTTTATTTAATAATCTAGATAATGAACATCATGTTTTATTCTTAGTTTACAGCAACCTTATTGGGCTATCACCCCATGTGATGCGAAATGCACTAGTTTTACTTCCGATTATGAACTCCCTCCACTTCCTGAAGAATTCAACCCAATGATCGATGCAACATATGAGCCGTGCATAGAGGAGTTCAACCCAAGGACGAATCAATGCAGTAGCTCTACAGTTATAAATTTGAATGACTACTATCGAAATTTTATTGGATCAAATCTGGATGTTGCCAATACTAAACGAAGCCTAGCTGACTGTGATGGAGTAGAACCTAGTGGAAGTGGCTGCTTTCTTGATGAACAACTTTGTTGGGCTTCAACCACATGTGACATGCAATCCAGTAGCTTTCTTCGTGACAATGAAATTCCTCAAAATTTTGTTGAATCAACAATTAAGCGAAGTTTTATTGACTTTAATGGGGCTGCAGAACCCAGTGGAAGTGAAAACAAGCCACAATCTAAAAGGCTTAAAGATTTCAAATTCATCTAAAGGGTAGAGTCTTTCTTTTGTTCTTTGAATATATCAGTAAGTCTCTAAATCTCAATTCCAACCACAACTCACTAAATTTGCTCTCAATTTTTCTTCTTATGTCAGATCGACCATTGTAAATCAGGTTGTATCTCAAGGTTAATTTTTTTTTTTTTTTTTTTTTTTTTTTTCAATAGGTGCTGGAGTTGAAACAGTTTTTCGGGTGAGAAGAATCAAATGTATCTTGTATAAGCAGGCCACTTTGATTATGTAGGCAACATTTTCTGGTAAAAAAATAATCCTATACTCTTGTTATTCGTTATTCTATGGTTATTATTAGAGAAATATTCTTAAATGTTATATTATGACAGTTTTTCTAGTATCAGATCATATTCTTCTCATCATTTTGTCTATTTTAATAGCTAAAATAATCATTCTACAAACAATATTTTATAACGAATATTCAATTGATCTTATAAAATGTATGATCCCTTTTTGAGTGATTTTCTTTCTTTCCTTGATTCTTCTTTCTCTCTCTACACTTGCCAAATACAAAAGCAATCCAAAAGCCTCAAGCCATGATTGACCAAACCCAGCTCCCTTTCAAATCGATAGTTGCTCCAGCTTCTGATGGCACGGCAAGACTAATGAAACCTTGCTGACCAAACTCATTTATAATCAGAACTCAAATCCATTATTGAAGTGATGATCCAACTTTCAGGCACTAGCCCAGAACTACAAATGAAAATGTTGGCTTCTCTAGGTGTGTTTCAGCAATGAGCTTCTTCTTTAGTCAATCCTTTAAATTAAGGTAATTATTTTGATAGTTTTACACTGCAGGGTACAATTGCTCGAAAGATCTACCAACCCTCAAGAACTTTGATGGATGTTATGTTGAAACAGTTTTAAATGGTTTGATGGTCAAATAATGTGCCCAAAGTGAGCTTGAAACTTGATAAATTTTAATTGTTAAATTTATCCGAAAATTAACAAGTATCTTTTAGATAAATTTTAAGAAAATATTTAGTCTCATATTTTTATTAAAGTAACCTTTATCTCTTAAATATTTAGTGGATAAGTGTTAATTTAAAAAAAATATTATTTAATAAGAGATAAATATTAATTTAATAAAAATTTAAAATTAATTATTTTCTTAAAATTTATCGGTTAGAAAAAATATCCTGGAAAGTGACCGGCTGAGTAAGTAGTTCTTTCTCGAGTTGATGTCGCAGCAAAAGAAGATATGCTAATTATGATACCTGTCTCTATTTCTACACAATTTTGATGTCTGTCTCAATGCCCACTAATTATATGCTAGTTGTCCATCATTTATTCATGGATATTAATCGTGCTCCTGCTACAGGATTATGCATGGCTTGGATTAACATTATTTAGGAAAAATGTTAAAAACAGTCTTTATTTTTAAGTGTAATTTTAAAAATCATCCTGTTTTGAAAAAAATTAAAATCAAATCAATAGTCTTTTTTTTAGTTGAATTCACAGGAGGCGTAAAATAAAATTGTGCACATGTCAATCAAGAGAGCCCAACTGATGAACAATCCGAATTCTGCATCTACAGTAGCTGTCTTACTTTTTTATTTTTATTTTTCAATTGATTGAGTTTAGATTCCTATATCATTATGTTCTGTTATTTTGTAGGTATTACCAAACGTTAGAACAAAAGAGAAACCTTTGAAAAGGTATTTTAAGAATAAATTAATACTTATTTACTAATTGGACGAAACTATTTGCACTTAGAATTTTATTTTCAGCACTCTTTTCTAAATATACCTTCCATTAAAAAATTTTAAATATTTTTTTCTTAACTTAATTGCATAGTTTTTAAAAATATTGTCATTCAGTCAACATAAATCTTTTTTACCAATTTACGGTACAAGATGATATGGTTTGAAAACACTTCCACTAATTGAAATATATGAAATAAGACTATATATTATGTCCAACCCAAAATTTCGGTAAAAAATTTTCTATATCGTTCATTACAATTAACATAGATTTTATCGGTCTGAAATAAGTTCTATATTTGTACAGTAACTCTGTATAATGGCTCTAAAAGTTATATACACTGAGCAAATGTTTTTGTGTGACCTAAACCGAACCCCGGATGCTTACTCTAGTTATTGGTGAAAGTCTCTAAAAGTGGATAGCCTTTATCATATTCATCCAGTTTCATCTTGTTATTTTCATACTGAGCAATATAAAATGAATTACATGGGCCAAGCCTAAAAATAAAATTATGGGCTAAAAACTACATGGGCCAAGCCTCAAAACAAAGTAGGATAAATGGCTGGAACAGGGTTTTCTGCCACTTCTACTTGCAAACCCATCTTCCACAATCAAGCAATACTTCGGCCTTCGAGTAAATCTATACAAGTGTCGGTTATGATAGCTCAGAAAATAAGAATACAAAAAATGCACTCAGGACATTACAGAGTCCAATAGTCAGCAAAAACACTACTAGACACCAAACCAATTTTGCACTGCTTCCAGTTTTTGAGAATAAAGAAAGAAGTCACATCATAGAACTCAGAAGATACAAGCTCAAAACTTGGCTTCATCCCATGATGATTGATCACCATAGTAGCACACAAAAACTTGTCATAGTAGCACAACCCTGATGGACTTCTGTTTCCCTTTTCCTCCAAGAGCTTGAGGTATTTCCAAAAAGACATGGCAGCATGAAAGAGGGGCTACCCAGCAAAGGTTAAAGGCAAAATCATATTCATCCACTATTTGCCAAGCAACAAGATACTGCAAGGATAGGTGGTCTATGCTCTCAGCCTCTTCATTATGCAAAATGTACCAATTACAGAAAGTCACATGTTTGGTCTTCTTTTTCACCAAAAAATATTTTACCATTCACCAAAAAATATCACAGCACAACTCCTTGATTGTTTGTATGCTAAGGCCTAATATAAAAATCAAACAAAACAAGCAAAAAAGAATATCAACTTCACAACTATACACACATATCCAGCGGTAATAAACCTGCAATTTCACTTTTGACCTGTTCTTATAGTGAAAGAAGTGTATTACTTTCAAATGCTATACTACTTCAACATTCAAGCAGAAGCATCAACAGAAATTGAAAAGAATTACAATCTTGATATAATTATAAGCTGGTCCGTACACACTCTAGAAATAAGATACTCTTTGATTCTTTAAAACCAATCATAATTTGTGCAAATGCTGTTAACACATCATGTAATTACTCCACAAAGGTTCTAATTCCTACTCTTGAACTAATTTAAGGAATTATGTCGAACTTTAATCAGAGATATAAAAGAGAGAACTAAAGTCTTAATCTAATCCTCACAAATTTTAAGCTAAAATGACAGGGAGCTAATGTTTGTGCACCATGTTCCTTAAAAGCTCAAACGGTTCCTAGATATGTATTTTACAACTTCATATGGATACTATGATTGACGTACACTGAATGCAAATGCCAGAGGCTCAAACTGAAGCAGCTTTCAAATATCTCAAAAGGCTCACCATTCTGCAGACAAATAACACAAGTAACTCTACAATTTATGACCAAAACCTAGCGTTTCTTCAGCCCAACTACTTAAGAGAACTCACAGAGTAGGTTTCTTTCCTTTGATCTCCAAAATTCATAGCAATAGTCCACATATGAAACAAAAGTCTACAGATTAATGATAAACAAGACTTACAAAAGCAGAGCGAGTGTCCACAATAGCAAAAAAAAAATAGCAACTAATATGTCTGAACCTGTTACTAGATAACTAATCATTATAGAAAAGAGGCTTCTCGTTACTACAAAAACCCCAAGGTAACAATTGGTTATAACTCCAGTGAATACTAAATGCCACTTCCAACCAAAGCCAAAGGCTATATAGTTTCTGAAACCTATGCCCGATTCAATGACTCATCCAAGTCGATATATCCAGTTCCCACAACCAACCCTATGAATGATGTATAACATTCCAAATATCGACCAAAAAGAAACTATACGTGGCCGAAGACTAACAGAAGAAAGGAAAAGGCAACTTATAATAATGTAAATGCGGCTAAAAAATAAAAAAGGGCACGAACACACATTATTTTCTACTCTACAAAACCAACAATGATGTATAACATTCCAAATATTGACTCAAAAGAAACAATGTGGCTGAAGACTGGCAGAACAAACAAAAAGGCAAAGAAATTTACACAATTTGGTTCATTTACTGCCAGGAAACAGCCAACATCAAAGTAAATGCCTAAGAAAAACAATACGATTACTAGAATCCAATGGGCAAAGCTAACTAGCTAAATATTAATTATTTTCATAAATTCATCAACGCCACATACAAGTATTCCATTTCATCCCCTAAATTACTCAAATATAACTAATGTAATCAACAAATAGCAAAAATAGCATGATATCCACCAAAATTTTCCATTTTCTTTCAACATAAACATCAATACACGAACAAAAGAATCACTCAATCGATACAAGATAACCAATCACAGCAACGAAGATCCAAACACTAAGAGTTTAATCAACCGGTCAGGGCTGTGGTTTGTTCCCACAAGGTCTACTAAAAATTTTCATTTCTTAGGGCCATCTACTTGCAAAATGCCACAACTTTCCTGCTTCCGAAAACTGCAGGGTTTAGTGCAGCCCTTATCTCACACTCGAGCTTGCTAAATAAGTTCTTAAACTTATTAGCTAGCTTGCACCATTACCACATCCTGGATCCACCAAATCAATAGTCCCAAGCCTCTCCTCCGCCGGCAAAACTGACCAGTTGGGACTCTGCACAGCTCTCAACCACTTAAAATCATCCACATTGCCCTAATTCCCCGTCTCTTCACTCAACCCAGCCACCTCCAAATCATCCTCTATTCCCTCATACTTCAAACAATACGGCGCAAATCTCGCCCCACAACAATCTTCAATGATCGGCCTGCTCCTCACTCTCAAATAAAAATCGCAATTTCTCACCAAATGAATCCTAATATGATGTGACGCCATAACCAACTCACAGTCCTCCAATTCCTCCATCAAAATTGAACCCATCACAGGCCCCACATTCACTTTACAACTAATCAATCGATTCACGAACAGCGCATTCACACAACCCACCAATCTCACCTCACAGCCTGGAACTCATCGATCTCCGAGCCCTTGAATTTCCCTACCAACACTTGTTTTTTTTTTTTTTTTTTTTTTTTTTTTTTTTTTTTTTTTTTTTTTTTTTTA
>JANLJB010029120.1:0-13532 GCA_026212285.1 Bursera cuneata | reverse complement strand
GTTTGTTGTTGTTGTGAAGGAGGAGCTCGTGATGATGGCACGAGGTTCAGAGTTTGAAGGAAGAATTGAGGGCGCAGCTGCGGTGTCATTCAAGATTTTGATGATGGATTTGGTCCTGCTGCAGCCTTGGCCTGAGTAATAGTCAAAGGTGGCTCTGAAAGAGGTTTAATTAATCTCTATTTAGGCAAGTCTGATGCTTGGCTTTCAGTTATTGTCATCCCTTTTCCCATTTCTCTTTTTGTTTCCTCGTGATCTTGTTTGGTTGCCGATAAAGTGCATGGAGAGGATACTAGAATAAGGTATGGAATCTTGAATCCATCTGTGATTGCCGAGGTTTCTCTTTCTTTCTTTTGCCATATTGTGTTGTGGGCAGGCAACCAAACAGAATTGATTTCTCTTCGCTGTTTCCTTTTGAGTGCTGCTTCTGTGCTTCAACACTGTAAGAGACAACCATAACTTTGAAAAACAGACTCTTAATTCTCTCTTGTTTATTTATGGATATTCGTTGAATATCTTCTTACCATTGTAGAAATAATAATCTCAAACCCGGCTGCACTCTTGGTTTCAATGGCAGCATGAAACAAAATACTAAGCTGATCTTTATAATGTTCAGTTATCAGCTTCCTTTAGAAAACCAATTTTGACCAATTCAGCAGCTACGTTTCATATTGTTAATTTCTTGGTACATGAATATGCTAGCTTGCCTGTATATATAGATTTGTTTGAGGCTGCATCAGAGAGGTACTTATGTTCATTAAAATGAATCCTTAAAACAATAATTCAAGAAAACTTGCGCAACTCAATGGCAATGGAGACTTTCTAAGGGAGAATATCGATAAAAGTGGAATTAAGAGATTAAGTGGAGGTTCTGTAGGAGAATAATGCAGTTTAAGGTTATAAAATTTAATCTGCAATATTACTTATCTGCAAGCATCTTTAAAGACCAACCTCTAGATTTCTTAGTTTCACAACTAGCTTTCCATTTGTTAAATTACTGCTCGTTAATTGTATTTTTCAAAATTTCATGCTCCAAACTGAAGACTAGGCAAAGTGATAATTAATTTCCAATACATCTTAGCTTGCTGCACAATCACATCAGCAATAATCTGAAAGATCCCAAGTCTCTTCCTCTTAAAGGCCGGCTTATGCGTATGGTTTCGGTGGAGAAGCAGCAAGCCCAGACTCCAAATAGTTGGGGGAAAAAAATGTACGGATAATGTATAAAATCCTTTATTTCTTAAAGCTGCGCAGACCATGATGTACTCATTAGTACACAAATACTCATTAACTAACATTACAACCTTAAAACACTGCTGAAAGGGTACTCAAATTCATAATCAAGGCAAAAAATTTCGGTACTAAGTTTACAAGTACTGCACAATGAATCGTCTCAATTAAAAAGGAGTTAAAATGTGAGGGAGAATTGTGTGAAATCTGAAATAAATAGTATCTATTTTACTTTGTAAAGCCAAACTGATATACACCAGTTACAATACTAATGAAGCACCCAAGGAGTATCCAAATGATTCACAATTTCATATGTATTTGAGACAACAACCTTTCACTATTTGTTTATTTTATGGCTGAGGTTGTTTTGAATATAAAATCTCATACAGCTCTGGGACAAAATAGGGACATGTGTCCTTTTGAAAGAGAAGAAATGAATGTCCTGTCAGGGAATCTTATTTCCCAATGAAAAAAGGCAGAACACAGGTACAAGTTTGTAGGTTTGTGCAGGTAGCATCTTTTAATGAGGAAAATTAACAGATAGTTCTGGTCATATATATTCTGAAACTGTAGGATAAGGATGATGATTCACTAAAGTCCACATTTCATCATCTGCTTTTCTTTTCATTATTAATCCCGATGAGTTAATCGCCATGTGTCAAGCTTAGTGGAAAAGTGATGTGCAACTCAAAAGCAAAAGCTGCTAGTAGAATACAACTAACTTCATCAACTAGTATTTTTCTATTGGTTTATGACTCATCAAAAGACAAGAGCTGATATTAATTACTTATTTAAATAATGGTCATGGGTGGTTTAGTTTAGTTCAGTGACAGTTCACCAGAACCGAACAACAAGATTCAGATTTTAAAGAAGCAAATGAGAATTGAGATCCCTTTCCAATATCATTCATTCAAGATCATCTTTTTGCTGCATCTTGGCACTTTCAAATATATTTCTATAATAAGCCCCACTTACAGTTTTGACTTGGTAACTTGGTACAAGTGGCAAGGTTTTGAAATCACTTTTGGATTCTTTTCTCTAGTAGTGGTGGGTTGCCTTATTGCCATATTTAAACGACCCAAATATAATATAAATGTTATTAATAATAATAACAATAAATGAGGCAAATGGGGTTTGTGTTCAATAAAATTTGAGTCGTCAATATATGCTTTTTCTGCAAAAGTGATGGGTGCATTGCCAATGGAGGAAGGTGAATTTTTTATTTATGATTTGTAAAGGGAAAAGGCAAAAGCACCTTTGCCTGCTTTCTATCTGTTACCAGCAGAATACTAGTGGTCCATGGACTTGATTATTGTGGGTGTGGCGGCTTTATATATATCTATCAGAATATCTTCATTTTGTGTATATATAAATATATCATAGCTAATTAACAAAGTAATTCAAGGTGATCAAATGGGTATGAGGAAAAAGTAGGACTAGTACTTCACTGCTTATAGGGGTTCCTCATGTCCTGACTCCATTATTGAAGATAAGCCTTCTCAAAACTTAGGCATTGAAATCACCCATTTCAAATTTCATGATTAATTGTAAAATAGTCAAATAAAATTTTAATTTTTGCAAAGAACTTAGTTAGTTTCAACTTTGAAAAACAAAAATTTAAGCAAGTTGTTAGATGCTGTTTAAGATCAAGCACATCCAACATTCTACGCTAGCGTTGTCAAGTTGTAAAGTTTTAGATATTTTTATTTGTTTGTTTTTTTCCATTTAAGCATGATTCTCACATAAAAATATCTAAATAGAAAAAACTATAAATTTTAGCTTTGATCTTAATGAAAATATTTGAACCATCTTTCTTTCTCTTACTTCTCGAATATACCCTTATAACAATCCTCTATCACATATTTGGCTATAACTTAATATATATATTTTTTTAAATCATTATAATATATTCTTATGGCTCCTTGAATAATTTTAAAATTATTTAATGGTCATCGAATTCGTATATCAAATCTTATAAAATAATAATAATTTTTACATAAATATAAACATTTAAATATTAAAATTATAAATTTTTTAATGTTTAAATTAGTACTTCAATTATAATTTTGTCCAACATTGATTTGCAAACGCTTCTAATGTATTCATAAAATCACAAGTAGAAATGACATCAATAAGGATCTCGATGTAAAATATTAGCTTTCATATATTTTAATTCAAATGTTAAAATGAAAAAAGCAAACATATCATTCATATTCATATATTTAAACCTATTAAGACTTCAATTTTATTTAGATCTATTCAACTTTAAAAAATATATAAATAAATAAAACACCCCCTTAACGTTAAATGTAATTAGTCCAAAAAAATATTTATTAAATTTTTTATAAAAAAACCTTATTATTTTTTCCTAGATAATACTTTGAATAGGAGTAATACTATAGTACATACAATACAGCTGAGTAAAAATTTACTATATAGATAAAAAAAAAAAATAAATATTTTTAATAAATAAATTAATCCAGTAATTTTATGGCATGTCAAAGTTTTATAAGGTGATATAATTTGATTGTATATATAAAATTATTGATACATTTTTCCTAAATTAGCAGCCTGCAATGAAATTGACTTGGAGAGAGTCTTCAATGGGATTGTCTCATCATATTAACACGCCTATGCATCAACCAATTGGTTTTTGACAGGTATTACAATATGTCATAGTGACAAATTGTAGTGAAGTGCGTCAATAATGCATTGCTCAGTCCTCTAAAAAATGAGTGCTGACATGGTGGGACAATCCCACCCAAGACTTTTTCATTACTTGAAGGAGAAATCAAGAATTGATCATGGCTACAACAGGGATGATATGAGAGGCCTGAAAGTGTTCTTAACAGTGTAAAATTGTTGCAGCTGCTTCGAAATGCTTTTAGTTTCAAGGCTTTCATCTGTTTTTCAGGTCTTTCTCACAAACTCACTACTGCTACCACTGCTACTGCAACAATTAATAGTGAGCTGGAGCGTGCCAAAGCTTATAAAAGAAGACAATAATTACTAGAATAAATAAAAGATCACTTTGGATCTTTCATAAGCATATTTTTTGACAACTAAGGTGCTTTGTCGGTTTTTCTTTCAATATGACAAAACACCTCATTGAATCTTGTTGCATAATCCGACACAAACAACTCCAAATAATTCTATTATTGTTTGTTGCTATCCAAACTTCGTTCAATGTGGCCTGACTAAGGCTTGCGCAGGGCCGCAGGCAACGTGTCCTGACCCCATTTTCTCAATTATGTATTTCAGATAATGTGACATTTTGATGTAAAAGTATCCTATTTGTGCCTCGATTATTTGTTTCCAAAGTGCAAATACATGTTACACCAATAACCCAACAATACGTACTAGGTATATGCTGTTTCTCATCAAAGCCTATACAGACAAAAGTTTGTGTCTGGATTCTGGTTGAAATAAAAATTATTTCATGAAATCCATCTCTTTTTTATCACATTGTATAACATCTTATCAATTACTTGAAAAATCTAACATCCATGCATCAATTCTCCATTTTGCTACGCTTGCTATGATCTCCATCAATAAAATCATGCACACCCGTGAGAATAATGCAGAATGATATTAAAACTCAATTTGATATTAGAAATAGGTCTCAGAAAATCATAAAAATGGTACAAAGCAAGGTAGAGAAAACATTGATTTGAGGCAGCAAACATGAACACTATCGAGACCTGAGCCCTCGAACCTGCTAACTTTTACTAAAAAGCAAATGTCATTTCATAGTCCCAGTACAAACTTACCAGAACGCTATAGTTAGCTAGATATAGTTCAATATAACAATTTCGACAGCCTAGACAATATTAACAAGCAAGAAACAGTGGATCAATTGTATCTATGAACCATCCAAAGTTGTAAGTAGAAATTCAGAAAAATAAAATTTCAGCTACATTTCATTGATTGGGACATTTCTAATCCAAAGATTGAGTAAGCTAAAACTGAAATTATGAAAATTGATTAAGAAAAGAATATTACAACAGAACTGCTTGGATAGAATTCCTAATCTGAGAAAAAATTATGCAATATTTTACAAATCAATGGTGGCACATCAAATTACAAGGAAAAATACATTGCATGTAAGCTACATAAACAATTCAAAACCTTCTATCAACATAAGAAACATGCACTCCTCACTCTTGTCGTGTCCCGGTCTTCGAGGCCTCTCAAGAATGATCTGATTGCAAGGTGTTCTGATGCATATGTCATGAAAGATGCCAAGACTATGCCTCCTACAACCATCAAACCTAACCTGTACAAAAGGGAGATTCTATTTCTTAATTCTAATTTTATTTTCATTAAAAGTGCCCATGTTTCAGCATACTCATATCATCAACAATAAAAATATAGGAAAAGAAAATTTTACACAACCATCAACCTGCCTAGACATTCAGAAGATAACGCACATTGATAATTTAACAGATAGTGATGGCAAAAAAGGGGGGTTTGGGTCAGATAACCCACAATTCAACCCAACCCAACCTACAATCCCAAATTTCAGCAATGTAATGTGGTTTGTCTAGGTTGCTTAGGGTCGCAGGTGGACCCTTACCCTACCCATAACCAAAATTTAATTTATAAATAATTAGATTTTATGCCTAAAATTTGAATTTTAAATTCAATTTGTTGTCAATCATTAGATTTTAAGCCCAATTTCATTTTAAAATATACTAACTTTAGATAATTGTACCATAAACATAAATTTCTTCATTGTACCAATTTAACTACTAAGTTTTGGCCTTCCTTATGTCTTTTACTCTTATTTTTCTCTTATGTGGAATAATTCATAAACACAGAATGTACAAAACAAAATGTGTAGAAATTAGTCACGAGACGTGCAGTTTGCTATGACCACTTGTATATTTTCTGTCAATCACTCTTATCAATTGATCTAAACAATGAAAATTAATTTATACTAAAAGATTCGAATAACTTTATATTCAGTCTCGCAAGATAAAGAATACTTTCTTGTTTCTTACATTTGTTTCTCTTTCAACCTGTTCTGGGGATTTTACAAATTAAAATTTCACAATTAAGTGTTTAACCATAAAATATACTATTAGTTAGTTAATCATGTGGTTGTTAAAGACCAACTTGATCTAAATCTATCATTGTTCATAATTTAAGATATTTTGCACAAAATATAAAACCGGAATAGCTCACTAATTCTGTATGTTATGTTCATTCTCTATCTCTATGAATTTATCAAGATTAATAGTCAAATAAAAGACCTAAAGTGAAGTCCAAAAACTTAATATTTAAGACTTGCATAACAAAGAAAGTCGTATTCATAAATGCAATTACTTGAAGTTAATATATTATAAAATCATATTACACTTACAATCTAATAATTTACAACAAAGTGAACTTAAATTACTACATAATCTTGGCTTGAATTCCACTTATTTATAACAAAATTAAACTATATTTTAACTAAAATTTAAATTGTTTATTGGCTGAAGGTACCAGTAACCCACAACCCAAAATAACCACCCCACCCAACCCAACCCAAATCTTAAAATTCGGATGACAGGATGGCAGATTGGGTTGAGCAGCAAGTTACCCAACCCAAACCATATTTCTTCCACCACTATTTAAACAGGTTCTACATGTGCCTTGCAATAGAACAAAAGAGGCTGGCAGGGGTTTAGCGTAGTGGGGTGGTCATCATTACACTTAGATATATGTCTTTCTCTGTAATGAATTATTCATATCTTAGAAATACCATAAAGCATGCAGTGGCTTTCTGAAGATTAAATTTAAGATTGGTAAAATAATGGTAGTGAAAGAGGAATAGCTCATAAGCAGGTAATATTAAACAGAGAGGAGAAGAATACACTAAAAAGATGATAGATAACGGAGCCTACTGGAGTTAAAAGTAAAACAGCATTCATATCAAATAAAATGCTTTTAATTCCCACTAAAATCATTATCGTAAAATCATGTCAAAGAAATCAATGTTGTAATCCGTTACACTACATGCCTTCCAAAATTTTAAACAAAAATAAAAAAGAAGGGAAACCATATATAATAACAAAAAAGCTATAAAATATCATCGGGACGCAAACCATCATAAAGCAAATTACCTCAAAAACAGAGCTGTGATTCCAAAAACACACGGTAAAGATGGGGCAGCCACAGCCAAAAATGCCATCCCAATTCCATAATACAATGAAGCAAAATCACAGGCAAACTGCTGTCGCTGATGACCTGAAGCACATTTTTACAAGAACTATCAATTTCAAATTAAGAAAAAAAAAATTAAGAAAGGAACTACTATGCATGTTTCATTTGTGAGCATAGATATTTTATTCATAAAAACCAGAATTCTCATTCACAAATCAAGTCAACACACCTTTGCCAGAGTCATAATCAAAAGATTCTGTATAAGAGAAGGATCCTGCTTGAAATGTCGCTGTCTTTCCCCATTGATAAATCAAGTGGAGGAAAGCTCCGAATAAAAGAAAGAAAAGCGTGAAAGTCCACTCATACACCAAGAGTAAACCAGTCCATGGCATCACTTGCGGAGGCACAATTTCGAAAGACAGTCCAAGGGACACCAGAGCAACCAAAAAACACACGACGACTGAAATTCCACCCAGATAGGCAGGCACCTTCAACTGTGCACCATTAGAGAACTGTATGACATCACAACAAAGACTTCAACATACACAGAAAGTTAAAATTCAACATGTAATATTGAAGCAGGCAAAATTGGATATGTCAAAAAGGAAACACTATTATACTGAAAGAAAATATTAAAGAAATCTAATTAAAAGATATTATGAGAATAACGTCTTTGGGGCAGAGGAACTAACCTGGTGGTTGGAATTAATGGTAGATGATGATGAAATCCCAGTATAAGGAATCGCTCCACAAGATCTAATTTTGAAATAAAATAGTTTGATCTGATCACATAATGAACTTCTACAGAATGAACCAAAATGCCCCCTTGTCTGCACCAAAAATATTATTCTTTAAGATCCAAATTAAATTTATCTTTACTTGATTGACATCAGAGAAGCAAAATCAATTGTATGTCGTAACCTGAAGAAAAGAGCGGTAGTAACAGAGAAGTAGAACACAAAGTGGTAACAGGAAAAGGATTTTGACAAGAAGATCATCATTTGGATTTCCGCCCCCTCTGGTTCCAGGAAGAGATTCTTGAAGCTTTATCCTAACGTTCTACAGAATCAATCAGTAAAATTGAATCATTATCAGTGGAAAATGCATGAACTAAACATCTCTCTTCATTGCATGAACCAATAAAATCCACCATATATTCTAAACTCAGAAACAATAACAATAAAGCAGATTCAAACCCAATTTTGTACCAACAAAGACCAGCAAATTATACAGTAGTAAATCAATATGTAGACATGCATGGATATATATATATATATATACTAAAATGGAACTGCCAACAGAACCTCCCCTTTCCACACAACCATCAAGCAGAGGAAAAAGAAAATGACATACAAGAAACTTGCACAGATAATTGGTCAATAAGCAGATAGGAAGTACCTGCCAGACATCAACGGGTTTCAATAACCAAGATGTCCACCAGTCCCAAGGTTTAAGGGGACCAAGTGTATAGTGAATAACACGGAGTTCACTCTCATCTACCATCCACTGCATGTATAATTCGTTTAAAAAAGCATAAGGACATTTGTCAGAAAAGTAAATGAAGACAAAAAATAAATATAGAACACAGCTATTTCAAGGAGATTCCTTGCTTTATTGATTGAAAGAGAATGCCACTGCAACCAAACAACTGAGAAACAACACAGTTACAATTTAAAATCTGAAATTTCATGAAATAGGTCAGCAGTTAATTCAGCATTCAGAAATAAATTTCTTTGTACCTTTATGTCCAGTGTTATGTAATTTAATTGTATTTATCTTCCATGCTAAAAGGTTTTATATGCTAAATTCAATTAAATCAGATTTATATATATGATAGGCGATAACTGAAATAAATACTGTTTTTATTAAACTCTCTCTCTCTCTCTATATACATATATATATATATATTCACAAATAAAAAATAGTCAAGATATTTTATGTACACCCACTTGTTAATTTGCTTTTACACATAAAGATGAATGTGGATGAGTATAGTATCATTACCATAATTAGAACAATAGTTAAAATACCCTCACGACTCAAAAATCATTGAAAACTGTATAATTAAAATACCTTATTTGCAAGCATGTAAAGACCAACGTCTGCATTGTATAGAGTTGAGAGTCGCTCCATATCAGGATCAGGTCTAGAATTCAACACCTCCGTGGGTAAATTTGGATCAAAAACATGAGCATTGCGAAAATCAGAGTAATATGAATTCAGAAACCCCTGATCACCTGTCAAATAAAAGAAAAAATTCGAGTTGGATAGACACACAAACAGAGAGAGGGAGAGAGATTCTTGAATGTGAAATCAATTAGACAAAAAGCTTTTTTTTTCTAGTAGGTAAAGCATCGTCAAGGAAGATGAAAATTTTGAATCTGCAGAGCAGAATCCAACTTCTGAATGCAAAGACCAGCTACATGGTTCAACAATTCTAAGCATTTTTCTTTTCTTTTCGATATTTGCAAAAGATAACTAATGCCTAATCAAGCTCATATATCAAGAAGACTCAAAATTAACTTTAATTTGTCTTGCAAAGACCACATAGACACATGGTAATCCAATAATTCTATGCACTTTTTGTGATGATTGCAAAATATAACTAATTCGTAGTTAAGCTCATGAACCAAGGATACAATTATTGTTAATTTGTCATGTAAACAAAATCACATGTATATTGCAACCCACTCTATTCTGCAATGAATGCACCTAGCATCAATTTTCAGTAGTCCTGTCACCTAATAAGTTTCATCCCAATTTATTTTCTTTGTCATTAACAAAATTTGGAAGCTCACGGTTTCCACATGCATGTATTGAGAGTTGACTCTAAACTTTGCTGTAAATATTTAGGGTTTTTCTTTATGCTAGAACATAATGATCTAAAGGTTATAAGCAGTCAATCAAATAATGATCACATACAATTTTGAATGTTGATGGAAAGAGGAAGGAACTGGTTTACAATTATTAATGCACACGAAATGTTTTACCTCCAGTATATGAATCTAAAGTGTTCACTTTGCTCATCATATCATTAAAAACTGATAGTGACGGTTCCACAACCATGACCCCTGAATTTAGCCTCTCAGAATGCTTCAAGTTTGCACAAAATTTTCGACATTTGAAAAGATCGTCAATGTTCTTCACAACAATAGTATCAGCATCAAGATATACAACTGCGTAAAACAAATGCCTCAATGATTATAAGAGAAAGAGATGGGCAAACCCAAAACTTAAATTGCTGAAGTCAAAGTTTTGATTCATTACTGAGAAAACGAATGAAAAGCCAAGTATCTAAAAATCTAAATCCTTAATATGTTATCATATAATATAAATAAAATTGAAAACCTCAAACTTTACTCTTTCATACAAAAGAAAGATGACAGGAAAAAAGAGTGTTGTGCAGAGTATCAAGGGTTGTAATTTTCCTTTCTATACAAGTTACTCATGAATAAATAAACAAATTCCAACTACATACACAAATGAACTCTAACAGGATTCATATTCAGTGAAATATTTTTGCAGTGCAAATCCCACCCAATCGTACACAACTTAAAACTAAAAACTATTTTGCTAGCATTTCAGCCACATTTTAAGACAGCAAATGAAGTACCAATAAAACAAAATAAAACAAAAACTAATAATACCTTTCTTATAATTAGTCATATTGAAAATCTTAAGCTTGGTGTAGACGCCCCAAAACCTCTTGGGACGGACTTGATTTGGATTCTTCAATAAACTTATCTCCTCCACTTTCCACCCATCTGCCTGCACAATTCTCAATCAACATGTTAAAAACTAATAATAATAATTCAATAAAACACACACATACCCTCCAAAATATACAAATAAAACAGCAAATAACGAAATTAATTACTTAACATAAACTTCTCTTTAAAAAAAAAAAACGTTTTCACCAGTTCAAATAAAGACGCAAAATTGCCACTCTATTTCTAATAAATCTATTACTTTCCTTAATTGTGTTGACTTTCCTTCTCAATCCACCAAAAAAACAAAATTAACTTAATTTTTTTTAATAAACAAAGTCAAAACTCAATTTGACTTCATTAAATCCCTTTGTTACCTTGAGAAGCTTCTTAGCGTAATCAGAGACGCCATCAGAGACCAAGACGACCATGTCCTTAGTGGATCCAGTGTCGCGTATTGATTTCCCCAAAACCCTAACCCCCAGCAGGAACTCATCGCCGTACAACAGCGACACGTACGCCTCGTCCGTCGACAGCGATCCGAACGAAGCTCGATATTGAACCGAAAGCAATGCGATCAGCAACAAAGTGGAAAAGTATGGAGTCAATCTCATCATAGCCGAAGATTTTCTCGAGAAAATGAACAAGATTTTCCCGAGAAAATTAGAGAGATTAGAATATTCGAATACTTGGGTTTTTCAGAAAACCTTTATAGGGTTGAAAGTTGAAAGAAGTCGGAAGATTTGAAATTTCTTCTTTAGCAGCGATTGTCCGTCGTTTTTGACCGCCTCACTTCCGTACTCGTCGTTTTGCTTCGCGGTGTGAAAAGTGTAATCAAGTGCGGCCGGGTGTAGTGAAGAAGGCCCGAGTAAGCCACTAAATTGTGACACGTTGTTACAAACCGACTTTTTATATAGATATTTTCTGAACTACAGTTAAATTTTAAGAAAACACTTAATTTTAAAATTTTATTAAACTAATACTTGTTCTAAAAAAATTATAACTATTTTTATAAAAATTAATATTTACCTCTAAAAAATCTGGATAAATATTAATTTTTAGATGATAAGCGTTAGTTTAACAAAAGTATGAAGTTAAGTATTTTCTTAAAATTTAATTGAAGGGTTAATGTAATTTTCTTCTTTTTTTAATATTATTATGTGAATTTTCTCCCATGCGAAACCGTATAAAGTATGAAGCTGCAAAGTGAAAAAAGATGAAAAAACAAAAGAAAACTACTAAGAAGAATCTTCTTTAAGAATTATATTCCAAAGTTTTTATCTAAAGAAAAATTAAAAGTATTCTAAAATTTTAAAGTCCTTTTTATCAATTACTTGTCAATATCAAATCAACCCCTACGTTACTACATCAACTAAAAAATTAAGTTAGTATCATTTAAAAATTGGGTGTTTTATTATAAAAATCATTTTAATATTGCATTCAATCATTTAAATAATAAATTATTTTTTTATATATTTTTAATTATTTAAGATTTTTACATAAATTTTGACCTTTAACAATCAATTTATACAGGTACATATTAAGATTATCTTAATAAAAGTAATATCAATTATTCAATAAACTAATACAATTAAATATTAATCTCTTTCGTGACTTTTAAATATAAAGTTAATAATTTTTTAACATAAAAGTAACCAATTAGTTTTTCAAACAAAAACAACCTTTATTTCAGTAGTCCCATTTTGCATGTGGCTTCTACCATTAATTCCATCTTGAAATGAAAAGAGAAACATAAAAAAGAAAGAGTATGGTTGTATAATACATGTGCCAAAGGTTTCACTAAACTTTAATTAAATTTGTAGTTTATAAATTTGATTAATAAGGATATAAGTCTTCATTCAATAAATATTGTTTTTATATTTTTATATTTTAATTATTTAATATTTAATTATTTTTAAAATAAATAAAAATCATTGAATTACTAAAATATAGATTAAGGATGCTGAAACAGACTCTACTTCCGCGCTCTTCTTTATTTATAGATTTCTAAATCACCTAAATTGGTCTTTCTTGATCAATTAATTCTGGTGATTAAATTCTTTACTCAAATTGTCAACAAGAGCAAAGAAATCTACATTACGATGTCTTGATTCATTTGGGCATGGCTTACAACATTTCAACCAGCTCTACCACTAATGCTGGTCTCAATCTTTCAGACGATTCATCAAGTCCTTTCTATCTCCATCCAAGTGACAATCCAGGTACACTTTTAGTTTCAGAGATCTTTGATGGGAGCAATTATGTAGCTTGGAGCAAGACCATTACTGTGGCTCTTACTGTCAAGAACAAGGTGGCTTTCGTTGATGGCACAATTAAAGCTCCTGTTGATACTAAATTAGCTCTCTATACTGCCTGGCTGCGAGCAAATAACCTGGTATTATCCTGGATGTTAAATTCTATTACTAAGGAAATTAGAAATAGCTTGCT